>PVIW01013696.1:0-26314 GCA_004026585.1 Noctilio leporinus | reverse complement strand
GTACTGTGCTTAGTGAAATAAGCCAGTCAGTGAAGGACAAATATCATATGATCTCACCCATTATGGGACAACAGTGAGCAAACTAACAAGCAAAACAGAACCAAGTATATGAATACAAGGAATAGGCCTTCAGTGGTCAGGGTAAAAGGGGTTGGGGGGAGGGGGGAGAGGGGAGGCAGAGGCAAGAAAGGGGAGCAACTTAGACAAGAACCTAGTATAAAGGAACCATGGACATGGACAACAGGGGGTATTGACTTTGGGGGGAATGGGTGGGTGGGGAAGGGGACAGAGGGGAGCAAAAAGGGGATGGATGTAATACAACAACAATAAAATTTTTAAAAATATCAAAAAAAAAAAAAAAGACCAAAAGAAAAGAAAAGAACCTATGTATCCCTATGTTCATAGCAGCACTATTTACAATAGCCAAGTGCTGGAAACAGCCTAAGTACCCACCAGTGGATGATAGGATCAAAAAGCTTTGGTACATTTACACAGTAGAATACTACACAGCAAAAAGAAGGAAGGAACTCCCATCCTTTGCAACAACATGGATGGAACTGAAAAGTATTATGCTTTGTGAAATAAGCCAGTCAGTGAAAGCTAAACACCATATGATCTCACCCATTACAGGACAATAGTAAACAAAACAAACAAACAAGCAAAACAGAACAAGATACATGAATACAATGAAATAGAGCTTCATTGGGTAGAGGGGAGGGTGTGGAGGGAGAAGGGAGTGGGTAGGAGGAGACAAAAAAGGGGAGCAGTTTAGTCAAGGAACTAGCATGGAAGAACCATGGACATGGAGAACAAGTGGGGTTGACTTTGGTGGGGAGTGGGTGGGTGAGGAAGGGCACAGAGGGCAGGAGAAAGGGGATGGATGTAATACAACAAGAGTAAAATTAAATTAAATTAAAGAAGATAAAGACTTTACATTGGCTTTACAATTAAGCTAGATAGTATATTATTGCTACCTCATAAAATTGTACAGTTTTAATGAAGCAACAAAATTGAAGTTGTTGCTGCCATTTGCCTTCAAGGATTGTTTAAGAAGTTATAATTCTTTGACAATAAAGTTTAAGGGAAAACGAGAGAACCACAATATGTACCTAGTCCATAGGCATCAACCACCAGAAACCTTGCTTTCCAATGTGAGCACTTACCTTTATCTCACATAATCTTGTATATTATTTTTATGGTCCCCCACTTTCCATCTAAATAAACTCAGGCTTAATAATACTGTGATACTTTTCCAAAGTCTCATATTTACAAGTGTAACTGCAGAGTCCTCTGATTTCAAAGCCCATGCATTTATTTATCATAAAAATTGTTATAGTTCTTTTTTTTCTGGTTATATTCTTAATGATTAAAAACATAAGTCTTGTCTCTCAGTAGTGACCTTATGAAACTGACATTTCATGGATACAAGAAAAATATGACAAAATATTATTTTAGGGAAATAACAAAATTAAATTCAGAAGGATCATTGGTTAGATTCCTTCACATTGGGATTAATATTCCCAGAGCAAAAATTTGGCAATTGTGAGGAAGTAATAAGTAATTACACATTTTAGCTTTGCTTATTGGGATCTATTATATGGACTGTTAAACCCCCAAAACATAGTTGTTCTCAAATGGTAACGGGAAATGATTTGTTTATTTCATAATAGGTACATTCTTTGCACCTTAGGTCCATCATTATGCCTGCCTTATGCTGGATACCTGGTGACATAATTGCACAAGATGCAAAGAATAGTTGGGCTGCAAATTTCAAGCTGTCTGCCAACTAACTTCCTCAAAGATAAGAAGTAATTTGCAGTGAAATTTCTATCATATCTCTCCATTTTATTTTATTTTGTTTATACCTCTGTTTTCAGCATTAAGTAGATTTGAAAGTACATTGAGATACATAATGATTAATGGCACAGAATCTGCAGCCACACTGCCTGGGTTCAAATCCTGGCTTTATGTTTTAATCCCCCCAATTGTATGTCATCTCATGGGTAAAAGAGGGATAATAATACCTCCCTCAAAGAGTAAGTAAATTAGCATATGGCAAGGATATTGTAAAAATAATATTTTTATTATTATTATTCAAAGTGAGATATGATTGTATATGCCGACCTCTGGCTTCTAAGATTTCTATTTTTTTTCAATATTCTCACTTCTTTTCTCTAATCCCTTCCTTCCTTTATTCCTCTCTTCCTTCCTTCCTTCTTTTTTCTTTCACATATATTTTTTTAGTTCAGAATGCGACAAGCCCACACATACATATACCTTTACAGTTCCTAACATAGCAGTTCAGCTGTTAACTCTGCTACTCTTGGATTTTGTGAGATACCAGAGCATTTCAGGGGAAACCTAAATGTGTTTTATTTACCATATGCTGAAGCATGAGGCTCACTTAAATGGAATTGATAGGAACTATTCCCAATTGTTTTGCCACAGCAACATCAATCTATTAAAAAGGCAACTATACTGGGATCAGGGAAGTCCCGAGGTAAAACATGATCTTCACATTAGCATCTGTTTTCTAATTAGGATTGTTTAGTGGCAATTTTCACCCAATAATTTAGTTAAATTTCATTCCTAAAGTATAAATATCTTCTGAAGCCACATGGGTGAAGTTAAGTCAATGAAGGCATTGTTGTAAATTACTTCATAATTATAAATTGATAAACAGAATAATGTTATATGGTATCTGTTTTCCATATGACTTCATACCATAGACAATTTAGTAGAAGATTGTATTCTTATATTGTTCTTAAAATGGCTTCATTTTATATGAACTACATTTCATAATTTTAAAGTAATATAATTTTAGTATAACATTATTTTTGATTGTCACACCATGTGAATTCAGGATATCTGAATTATATTTTGTCTCTTTAAACATTCCCAGAAAATTTTATGTGAGAAAAATTAATGACATATAAGAAAAAAGTCTGCATTTTGTCTTATGTTTTTAGGCCTAGCTAGAGAACACTGGGAGACTATAAAATGTTAAATTATGTTATATCAGTCTGCCCTCCCATTTCTCTCATAATGCTGACTGAACCATCAACTTTGAATGTTCTTTTTATCCACTGATCTTTCTTCTATAAGTGGTCTCCTCCTCCCCCTGCTATTTATTTATCATGTACTGATGTATGCTGTTATGTGCCCTAGAATGTTCACAAACATCTGATTTAAAACATTTTTGGCCTGTTTTCTATAAAAGGGGCCCAATTTTTGGTTGAGAAAAAATTGCCCCTGTACACATACCTATTAATTAATGTATCACTTACTTCCTAACTGGGGTTTAAGTTCATACCGCAGGTATGTCCTAGGTATACCCTGTTCTATGCTGACTTTGTTCCTTTCTGGGGAAAGACACTGGGAGGATACATGTATAGTGAAAAGAGAGTACGTTTTAGGTGCAGGCAAGCTTGCCCTAGAATCTATTTTGGGCACTTACTAGGTTTTTCCCTAGCCAAGTCATTTAATCTCTTCCTTTATGTTATTGAGATAATCCTTCTTCCTCTCACTAAAATAGTGTTTAAATGAGATTGAACATTCATAGCTAGTCTTGGTTGTTAACACTTAGCAGGCATTCATTATATGAACCCTGAGAAAGAAAGTACCTGTTATAAAGTGTTCCTGTTAGCTAACTAGCCTCAAAAAAAAAAAAAAAAAAAAAAAAAAAAAAGGCAGAGCTTAGCAGCCATTTCTAAACAGGAGCCTCTCATGCAAACTGCATTTGAGGAAGACGCCTGCACTGAACTAGCTGCCTCTGCACTGAATTGCCTATTTGCAGCTGTGTTTCTGCTCTCTGAGCCCTTATTACACATGCTTGGAATCTTATTTTAACCAGTAAGACTGGGGCTTTCTGTATCCAATTGGACCTGCACAACTATATCCCTCATCATCATTTTCACTGGCCAATCAGAGTGACTCCATTCTGACCAGTTAGGACAGGGCTTTTAAAACCAATCAAACTGTATTTGGAGTTCTTATTTGCAGGAGGACAAACCAATCAGGAACCAGGAGGAGGACTATGGCTATATAAATCAGCTCCTTTCTGGCTCCGGGAGTACGCATTCCCTTTCTACTGAAGACATTGTTTCCTTGGCTGGAGCTGAAAGAACAAAGACTTCTTGAAGACGTCTTGCTGGAGCAGACAGAACATTTCAGAAATGAGCAGAGCAGAGCAGTCCAGTTATGTCCTGTGAGTAGCTATCAACTGAAAGACAAGTGAGAGGCCAGCTCAGAGGATGGAGGAGATTGACCTAACAAGTACCCTTTTCTTAACTCTGAGATAGATCGCAAAGTCTGCCCATTTGAACAGTTTTATTTGTACAATTATAATACTTTAATTGCTTAGGTAATTTTTAATAAATTGAACATCTCGAATGACTTTGCATTACTGTCTCTCCATGCCTAACAAATATACGAACATTTTCATTTGAAATTCAGAAAACAGTGCAAAACATACCTCTGTTTTTTTAACTATGACATCTTTTTAAAATATTTTATTTATTATTTTTAGAGAGAGGGGAAGGGAGAGAGGCATAAGGGGAGAAGGAGGGGAGGTATTTCACCTGCCTGAAGCTACAGAGCTGGTTGGAGACCTGGCTTGCAACCTGGTTATGTACCCTGTCTGGGAATCGAACCAGCGGCCTTTGGGTTCACAGGCCAGCACCTTATCCACTGTGTCACCAGTCAGGGCCATACCTCTGTTTTGACCACCGAAAGTTTTGTTTGTGATTATAAATTTTTGCAATAGTTTTTAACTATGATACATCAGTAAGAATGTCACAGATAATATGTGCAATGTATACCAAGAAAGAATTCTGAGCTATTTCTCCCTTGATGCTTTGAAGATTTTCTCTTTGTTGCCCTGGCTGGTGGCACAGTGGATAAGGGCTGGCCTGCAAACCCAAAATCACATGTTCAATTCCCCAGCCAGGGAACATAACCAGGTTGTAAGCCAGGTCTCCAGCCAGCTCTGTAGCTGGAGGCATGTGCAAGGCAACCATACATTGATGTCTCTCTCCCTCTCTGCCTCTCTCCCTTCCCCTCTCTCTAAAAACAATAAATAAAATCTTTAAAAAAAAAAAAAAAAGAATTCTGGTATTAGAGTAGTGCATTCTATATTTCATAGGGAGAAATATGGAACAATTACTAAGAATAATGAGAACATGCTTCAGGATTAGGGATTAATTATTAATGCACTTATTCACTCACACCCATCATCCATTCAACATTCAACCCTTCTATGAGCAAGGTGCTTTTTTAGCTATTTTTTTTTTCAAGGAACAAGACAGGTGGCATCTTTTCTCATAGAGCTTACATTTCAGGGAGAGGAAGAGGTAAATAAGAACAATATCAAGCTAAATTAATTCTGCAGAAATATTTATCTTCAAACTAAAATCTTATTGTGTCCAAGTCTAGAAAAGTCATACAAATATATTTTTAAAACTAGTGTTTAAAGATTGTCAACGTGTTCAGGTTATTCATCCTTTTTCTTTTCATGAGAAAAAAAATCACTTATCCCTGTAATAATATAAGAGAAACAATGTCATGAAAAGTCAAAATTATTTCAATAATTGGTATTAAACCAACCCTGGTGGATGATGCTCTTTTACTGATTTCCTGTTCTCAAAGTCATCCCAGTTAGAAATCAAACACCTTTTCTCTTATTCCCTGACTCTTCCCCTTGCCCATTTCATCACTTGTACTTACTCAGGTCACTTCAATGATTGCCATTCTCCTTTGTTCTCTGTAAGAGGCATTTCTTTGTCACTAGTGACTTAAAAAGTCCATTATTTTTGACAACTGCTGCAGGGAGAGAAGCAGAGATGATGGAAGTACTCAACACTTGGAAATCCTTTGATTCCAAACATTGGGTTTTCTCTTCCATAGACTTATAGCAACTTTGGCTAGTTAAAATATATCTTTTTTATTATTTTTAATAAGAAACATTGGTCACATAAATGAATGCCAAAGCAATTTGTAGAAGGAAATTGCTTTAATATGGTCTAACCATAATTATTGAAGCTAGTATTATATATTTGCTTATCATACCAGGTTTAAAGATCAGCCAGATTCCCTTTCTATTAATAAGAGCCAAATGTCCCATACATGGGATACAAGTTTTTAAATCTTTTCGAGTTTTTTAAAGCTACGCAGGCATCTGTGTATTTAGGAGGCAAAATCTATTTTTAAAACTTGCACAAGATATTTATGTAAAGAAGATAGAATTTTTAAATGAACAACCTAATATATACACACAGGTATTTTTACACATAGCAACATTTATAGTAGTACTGTAAGTAGTACTGCCTTCATTTTGAACACATCCTGTGATATAATGTGGTTATTGTCTGCAATCAACAAGTGGTAGTATAGGATGGAAAGTGGGCAACATGAAGCACTTTTCCATGTTCTGTGTAGATTTGTTTTTTTACAAGTAGTGAAAGATGTCTTAATAGCACATCAACAGAGTCCTTGTTGCAAACCAGGCATAAGAGAGCATTATCAGACCATAGGCTAGTATTAGGGGCCAGCCACGCTGAGGTGGAGAAATTGATGACCCACATTACGTAAATAGTAGCTACTGGGGGGAACAAGGTACCTTCTAACGTTCCTTCCTGGAGATATAAAGGGGGCTAAAAAAGTGGTTCCTGGATTCCTCCCACTTTCCAGCTTTCCCATGTTGGTGTGGATATGTGCTCATTCAGTGCTGAGCCTCACCCACAGTTACCTCCTTGAGAAGGGAGGACAAAAATGATTCAACTGTTAATCATCTGGATGTAATGCAGTACCTAGAAAAAAATGCTTGTCAAATTAAGATGAAATGAGTTAATTAGAACACATCTGAAATAATTATTTACAATAAAGTCTCTTTTTTTGTGAGAAAAGGCTATTATATTATGGTAGAATCTTTTGGTTTTTATGAGTATTTATTTTCTATTCTAGTTATACACTGACAGATGTGTGATCAAACACATTAGCATTCCTGTGTTGTTGGGCTCTTTGGTCAGGAAAGTCACATATATGTTACTTGCCTGTGAGTGTGTTCACCTTGCACACATTTCAGCATAAATACAGAGTGTTGTATTGTTTTGTATTTGTATAATAACTAAATCATAAAATGAATTTTTTCTTAATTTTTGGCAGTACCCATGAAATTCCATAAATTTATAAGCATTACACATGGAAAATGCAAGTATTGGGAAAGTGTATTGAATGGGAACAAATATATTTGAAAATTATTAGTACATAAACTATCATCTCATTTTCTATAAAAAGATAAGTACACTCTAATATGACATTTGAGAATAGTTTTATCTTCTCTAGGAATTCTCTGATTCATGCCTGCTTCCTGCTCACAAATGTACCTCTATCTCATTCCCCTGGCTGCATTGTACATCCTTTTCCAGTTTTCTACACAGCATATTGTGTGGGTCTTCATATTATTTACAATACACAATCTTTTTTTCCATCTGTCTCCCAATTGACCATAAAGACCTCCAGGAAAAGGAGCAGAGCTTATTAGTGTTTACGTTCTATATTTAACACAATGCTTGACTCATAATAAGCTTTCAAGAGATATTTGTTGAATTGAAATGGATTCCGCTTGGTTTAACAGTGGCATGCTCATTACTTATCCAACTTACAGGACAAGTCTCTGGACTCATTTTCATTTCCATCCTGGCCATGATTTGGTTTACTGTCAATCATCATGGAATAAGCAAACTGGGCCATAGTGAGCCAAATTAACTGGACCTAAGATATCCTCATTAGCAAAGAACCCAGGCAGTCAAATGAGTTCATTGTAACCTATCCTATGGTTATTATGAAAAGTGGTTATGATTTTCATGTTAATTCATCATGCCAAATATGTAATTTTGTTTGAAAGATATTTACAATATAGCAAATACAAAAATGACATTTAGTAAACATTTACAATACTCCAAACAACTAGAAATTGCATTTTTAATGTAAAATCTTCACAAAATATTTCTCAAAAAAAGAAGCCTCACTCATGGTTTATTATTTGAGTTGTAAGAGGTTAAATAAGTCACTAAAGGTAAAGTTAAAAACACAAGCTTTTTAATAGCCAATCTCCATAAATATATTATTATTAAATAAATAAGTGATCAAATATATTTTGATCAAGCAGATGGTTACTTTAAATAATACAGCAATTTTTTCGTATTTCATTAGTGTTTATTGATCATTTTGGAAAATGCAATATATCACAGAAATAAAAAAGAGGTGAAAAGGAGAGAGAGAGAGAGGATTGGGGGAGAGATGGCATAGAGAAAGAAAGAGAAAGAAATAAGGGTATGCTGGCTGGTAACACAGTGGATAAGGTGCCGGCCTGCGAACCCAAAGGTCACAGGTTCGATTCCCCAGTCAGAGCACATAACCAGGTTGTAAACCAGGTCTCCAGTCAGGTCTGTGGCTGGAGGCAGGTGAAACGCAACCATACATTGATGTCTCTCTCCCTCTCTGCCTCTCTCCCTTCCCCTCTTTCTAAAAATAATGAAATAAAATCTTAAAAAAAAAAAAAAAAGAAATAAAGGTATGACAAAGTAGCTAATATGACATCTTTATTTTTCCACATTTTTATTTAATGAAAAAATTATCTGAGTATTCTTTAGTGATTCTCTTTTTGTGTGTGGTGGGAAGGTAGTCTTTGGTCAGGAGAAATGGCTTTGAAACTTTTATTATTGTTAACATGCAGAAAACCCAAGGGTAAGGAAAAATGAGATTTCGGTTGTTTGTTTAAAATAAAGAATTAATATTGAGTAGGCCAACTTCTTTTTTTTTTTTTTTTACATGTTTATTATTTTTTAATACATTTTATTTCTTTTGCTAATGTCCCAGTTTTTCGCTCCTTGTCCCCCTCCACATGGTACCCCCCATTCCCTCCAGCAGTGTCCCCCTTAGTTCATGTCCATGAGTCATGCATGTAAGTTCTTTTGCTTCTCCATTTTCTTTATTCTTCATAACATCACCGTCTAGTCTATAACCACCAATGTGTACTTTTTTCCCCCTTTCACACCTAGACAATTCATCATTTCATTACTGCCTTCTGTCAGCATCTCAAAACACATTAACATAAAGTTTTCTTTTCATTACTTCAAAATGCCTACATTAATTCATTTGTTTAAAGAATTACTCTTTTTTAAGTAATATGAAATGCAATATTACCAAACACATGCAAAAATACATTTATAAACATACATTATTTTTATACATATTTAAAGTACATACTGAACTTTGAAGAGTTATTACAAAAATTTTTAAATGTGCCAATAGCTTACATAATTATTGCATGTTAAATGATAGTATTTTAGATATATTATAGCAAGATTAAGCAGTTTTTCTTCTTTAATACTGATTTTACTCTGGAATGCTATTTTTGTGAAATATATCACAGAAATGGTGTATTGCAGAACTCATTTTTGTAAAAGTTGTCCTAGAAACAGTGCCAACCCCATCATAAAAAAGGAATTTGATTTTTGAGTCAGATCTTCGCCCCTCCAATAATATAACTCAACTTTATTTTAAGCCACTGGAACTACAACTTATTCTTTTTGGAGTTTTCCATCTTAAATAGTAGATTTATTTATTTATTTATTTATTTATTTAGGCTGTGCACAGGTCTTACTTCTTTCAATACCCTCTGTTTTTCCTCTACATGTGTTTTACAAGTTGAAGCCTTCAGAAATAGTGGCACTTGAAGTGCTCAGCTGGTCCCAGAGTAGAAATTATTATGTCTACTAAGTTGAGGTAAAAAAAAAAATCCCTAGGATTTAAATAATTTTGTATAATGGTATTCTAGCTATTTTTTGAACTTATGGTTGACTTCCTGTATGGTCCTAAACTCACCCCTGAACTATTTAAGAGTCTGTTGAGGTAGAGGTTAGGTATGTTCACACTTTAATAATAAAGTTTACTATAGCATTAATTCCTTTTCCCAAGCATCCCCAGTTTGGGGGCCTTCATAACTGGAAATGTGTATTTCCACAATCTATTTGAAAGGAATCTCATCTAATTTATGAGAATGTATATTGTCTATGTACACAAATCATATAGTTTAGTAGTTTGCAACTTCCATCCAAATTGGTCTTTATTCTCAGCATCTTTTCTAACCTAAAGATTGACTGATTTCATAACATACCCATGATCACTTGGTTGCTCTTTAAAACATAAATTGCTAACAAAATTTATATATTACACACCCACAAATAAGCACATATTTTGTAACAGTGAATAAGAAAGATAGTGTTGTCTTCTATGTAATATACATCCACATTTTCTTACTTTTTTCTTCTTCCTTAACTGCATTAGATTTTTCTGAGTTATCATAATATGATTTTCCCATATTGTGAAATAATTCCAGTTTAAAAAAATTTAGCCTGCAGTAATGCAGATACAATATACAAAATTATACCTTATTTAGTAAAATCTATTTATAACAAGATCATTCTAAAGCATTCATAAATTAAAGCTGGTTCTTATCCAACTTTGATTGGTGCATTTAATACATTTACCTTTAAGATTATTATTGATAGGTGCTTATTCATTATCTATTTTTTCCTTTGTATCTGTGTTCCTGTCTGTTTCTTCATCTTAAAGCAGACCCTTTAGCATCTCTTGCAATGCTGGTTTGGTGGAGATGTATTCTTTTAGATTTCTTTTGTCTGGGAAACTCCTTATTTCACCTTCCATTTTGAATGACAGCCTTGCTGGATAGAGTATTCTTGGTTGCAGGCCTTTGTTTTTCATTGCTTGAAATATTTTTTGCCATTCCCTTCTGGCTTGTTGTGTTTCCATTGAGAAATCAGCTGATAACCTTATGGGAGCCCCTTGTATGTTATTAGCTGTTCCTCTCTTGCTGCTTTTAGGATCTCTCCTTGTCTTTGAAATTTGCCATTTTCATTATGATGTGTCTTGGAGTGGGCCTGTTTGGGTTCATCTTCCTTGGGACCCTCTGTGCTTCCTGAACATGCATGCCTTTTTTTCTTCTCAAGTTAAGGAAGTTTTCTGTCATTATGTTTTCAAACAGGTTTTCCATCCCTAGCTCCTCCTCTTCTCCTTCTGGTATCTCTATGGTACAGATGTTATTATGTTTCATGTTGTCCTGCAGCTCTCTCAAAACCTCTTCATTCATTTTTAATCATTTTTCCTTTTGTTGCACTGTCTGGGAATTCTTTTCTACATTGACCTCCAGCTCCATGATCTGATCCTCTACTTTCTCTCGCCTCTTTTGATTGCATTCTCTATTTCCTCCTGGTTCTTATTGATGGTTTCTATGTCCTTTTTATTGCTTGTGTAGTTCTCAGTAAGTTCCTTGTAGCTTAGCTGGAGTTCTTTATAGTTCCCCTGGAGTTGTTTGTAGTTTTCTTTGAGCTCGATGAGCTCATTGAGCTTCTCTATCGTCATTATTTTGAATTCCCTGTCTGATAGGGTGCTTGCTTCTATTTCATTTTGCACTTGTCCTGGTGATTCCTCCTTTCCAATTGCTGAGGGTTTATTTCTTTGTCCCCCCATTTTAGGTGGTTCTTGTTTGTTTCTGCTTCTTAAATTGGTCTGCTATGACTTACTGTCTTAGTGGTGCGACTTTCTGTGGTGTAGAGGTGCACTTTGTTTACTTCCTGGATTTGTGCATGAAATTATTATCTGCTTCACTGTCTGCGTACCCAGGGGTCCCAAGTATGCCAACTTCTTATTGGCATTGGGAAATGTTTGTCTATATAACTATGTAGAGAACAAAAATATTTTCATGGCTTATTAGCAGTTTATAAAGTCTAAGTGGAAAGATCATCTGCAGCAGAAACAGGAGATAAATTTTTCTAAAAATAATAGAAAATAATGTGTTGAATGAAAGAATAAGCAAGTAAGTTAAAGTTGACTATAATTAGAAGTGGTTGCCCTTGGAGTAGGAATGTCACCGCACATGGACTAGTTATATTCTTCGCATCTCTCTTGAGCTAGCTCCACGAACTTGGACAAAACACTGATATTCATTTACCTCGTGGGTAAAACGAGGTCAATAACATCTGCCATGCTTATCCCTTGGGATATTTTTAGGATTACATAAACAAATATACATAAATAAAATTTATAAAAATAGTTTTATGCTGGATAGTTATCATATACTTAATTATTATGTAAATAAAATTAAAGTAGCATAGTAGACTAGGTAATTATTAACTGCAAATATATGAGGTATTAATTAGAACAATAACGTGTTCTCTTCCCAAAGTATAGTTTTAGTAAGTAGAAATCTTTTGGGGCTAACATTTTTTAAAATTGATAGCTAGAATCAGAGTGTTATCTACTTAAGCATATCTAGAGTGGCTTTTCTTCACGACATTGCCTTGTTTATCCCTCTGATTTATCCTCCTACCCCACTTATGCAAGCTATACATTTTAATGCCATCTCATTTATGGAAACAAAAGACATTTTTTGCAGTAGGCTATTTGCTTTATAAAAAGGAAAATTAAAACTATATGTTTTCAGTTACAGGCCAAAGATTATGAACATATGCTGTTTACCAACTTAGGTTAAAATTAAGAATGTTTTTCCTTCCTATAACCTAAAAAATAAAATGATTTAGTTCTTGTAAAATGATACAACTAATCGAGCTGTGACATTTATATTACCTTATGTGTTTTGTGCTGCTATTTCAAAGGGAACATAATTTATGAGAAATGGAAACACTAAATTGTTAGACCAGTAAAGAAATTGACTAATACAATTTTAGAAGACAGAAATATCTTTCTGTTTTACTGTTCAACTGCTATGACTGAACAAATGCAATTTTATTCTGCCTTTTTCAGTGTAACTAAAACATGGTAATACTTATCCTGAAACCATACTCTAAGGACCAATGCAATACATTGCTAAATGGATTTAAGTTTTGGACAAGAAAGACAAGCCTGGTCAGTCTTGGAAACCAGATAGGGCCAGTTTTCTTTTAAAACACCTTGGCAATCACTGGACATTGAGGAAGTAAAAAGAGAACAAATAAATACCAATAGCTTGCCTAGAAGGTAATGCAATCTCAGAATGAGTTAGGGTTGTACATACCCAGGCAATGCGATTAAAAACAAAGTGAAATGGGCCAAGAATTAAATAAAAAGATCTAATAGTACCTCTTTTCCCATTCCCATCTTCAAAATAGATTATGGTCCCCAGAGGGAGAAAATTGTACTTCTATTTTCTCATAACTTCACTACTGAAATTATGATTATTCCTACTTAAGTAGAAAGCTTTTATTCCTGGGTCAAAAGACATATTGGAAGACATGTTCCTCTCTCCAATCATATCATTAAATGATTGCTTGTGACTGAATTTGGGACCTATATCTTTTGGCACTAAAAAACAGGAACTCATAGCAATAGCACAGTAGCCCAGTCACTACACAGATGTGTTTACTTAAAAAAAAAATTGTATTGTATTTTTTTCCACTATCATTTAGTCCACTTATACACCCCTTCTCCAAGCACCCCCTCACCACCAATCTATACTAATAGGGAAGATTTTATTGTCACTATTATTTGTGTAACAATGGAAAATGATTGAATAAAGTGAAATATTCTGATCTGTGAAATTGAATGAGATTATTTAAGGTTAAATATATAAATTGAAGTAAAATTTGGAAGAATATACTCTCAGAATCAAATTTCACAGAAGCCTGACATAAATTTGTGTTCCCTACAGTGTTTTTTAAGGTCAGTTTGTGCTAAGACATCAATTTTTACAGAGCTGATTGTGTAAGAATTAGAGAAAACAAAGTACTGTGATTTCAAATAGAAATAATTTATGAAAATATTAAAAATATGAGACATATTTAGTAAAATAAAAGTCTTTCAATTGGCCTGGCTGTCACCCCAACCATTTTTTTTTCATGATATAGATACAATGGCCATTATAGTGGGCATTTTTATGGTATTTTCTAAAAAATATTACAGTTGAGAAATTTGATATTTAAAAATGTCCCTGTCACCTAACTCTGTAAGTAGTTTGTAAGAGTTTCTTTTCTAATATTTTGAGAATAAATATCTTGAATGAGAATGAGCAATATTTCCCAGGTATTTTCCATTTAATGTTTTAAAGGAAATCATGTCTCAAGGTCAATCAACCAAAAGAATGAACAAACAACAACAAAGAGTTATTATAAAGCCACTATGTTGCTAGGCAGTTTGTATGTATTATCTGATTTAACTCATATTGCAACCTTATGAATTATGCATCATTCCCCACTTCCCACAGACTACTACCAGTTTTCTTGATAAGAAAACTAAGATTCACTTACTCAATGTTCATGAGGCAGGAATGAACACTAGATCTGACTTTGAACCCTACGATCTCTGTGCAACAAGCTATTGTACATCTAGGGATAAAATGATGATGAATGTAACACTATAGGAAAATGTTATTTATTTATTTATAAAGACTTTATTTATTATTTCCAGAAAGAGAGAAAGGGAGAAAACCATCAGTGTATGGTTGCCTTTCACCTGCCTCCAGCCATGGACCTGGCTTGCAACCTGGTTATGTGCCCTGGCTGGGGAATTGAGGAAAATGTTAGTTTTAATTCTCACTTTAATTCTGTGATTCTGTAATCCTTGGTAAGAGAGCATATAAAATCCAAAATATTATCCTGAGTTATATTGTAAGTTTGTCTTTTTAAATATATGAGTGGCAATTGTGTCTTCACACATGCTAATTAAGAAAGAAAAAACACTTTGGGGGGAATGGGTGGGTGGGTGGGGGGACAGAGGGGAGCAAAAAGGGGATGGATGTAATACAACAACAATAAAATTAAAAAAAAAGAAAAGAAAAAAAAAAGAAAGAAAAAACAATTTTTAGGTAGACTTTTCCATTTCTTTTATAGATGGGTCAGTTGGTAATTTACCAGAATTTGCCTATTGGACATTGCTATTATATGTATGGTCAAGCTATTTCGTGCTACTGTGTGGCTCCTTTTATTACACTGCATGAATGGAATTTTAATTAGGGAGAAACAGAGAACCATTGCCCTAAATTAGGTTAACCTTTGCACCTTAGGCAGCTCAAGTTAAGCCACAAACTGTCCTGAAGATCAAGTGGGTCTGGGGCAAAAAGATATTCTTTCAACAGGTTAAGTTAGAAAATTATATCTAAGTAAAATAACAGAGATAAAAAATGTAAACATGTGCACAAGAAATTACTTTTCACTGAGTCTTAAAATACTTAAACTACTCTATGAGAAGTTGAAGAGATACAACAGATGATCTATAACAAAAGCATCAGGCTTAATTATAATTTGAGTAAACAGTAATTATTAATGTGCTCAATACCCATACTGATAGTTGCAAAAACACTACATTTGCAAAAGTAATTGGTAGGAGCCCATTATGCTCTGGAGAATGAAAAAAAAATAGTGAAAAACTAAAAAATACTAATTCTAGAACTTTTCCGTAGACATTTAAAAATGTAATTAACTCAGCAGATTAGATTATATCATAGTAGGAAATGATGTTAGTAAAGCACAGGTGCTTAGGGGTATCATCATCAAAGAACTTAACCATTAAAATTACTTTTAGTCTTTAAATTTTTTCATATTTTAAAAAAGTGATGGAAAAGAATGCATATGTATTTCTAAGTAAGGACTATTGTATATATATTGCATATATATATATATATATATATATTCACACCAATAATATATTGTATTATATATGTCTCATGCATATATAATATGTATGTATGATATACAT
This sequence comes from Noctilio leporinus, assembly GCA_004026585.1. NCBI lineage: Eukaryota > Metazoa > Chordata > Mammalia > Chiroptera > Noctilionidae > Noctilio > Noctilio leporinus. The sequence goes on along the minus strand of PVIW01013696.1, from coordinate 10,546 downwards.
GTACATATGCAGATAAGTATTATATGTTATAATATGTATCATATATCATGTGCACATATGCTTATATATATGTGAATTATATACTACAAATGTAAATTCAGTCAAGTAGTGTATCTTATATCACTGGCTAATACTTGACTCTGGTAAAAAGAGCAGTTGAAGAAGCATAAAGATATTCTGGAATGTAGTAAGCACAAGAGTTAACAGAAATCTATTTAAAAATCAAATAAACAGGAAAAATGTAACTGACATCAAGTGATATATATCATTAATATTTATGAGTCATAACTGACACAATATAAGTTTCCAATAAGGAATTAAATTAATGAATTCAATTTATAGGATGAATTGATTTTCAGAATTTCTATTCAATACTATAAGATTCCAAATCTTTTGCAAAAGATTCCATGTGATTATATTTTTTCTATTGAGACATTTGTAAATTGGTTTAATAGCATGTATACATTCCCAGTTTAACTGAAAACATATTTTATAGTTGCCTGTTTATAAAAAAATATTGTGGAATGTGATTTATTTAAAGAAGAAATATAAAATTTTATATGCCTTGATTTCTTTTTAGCTATTTTGAAGGAAGAAAGAAAAGGAGTATAGAGAAAGTATGGATCTTTTTATGGCTTAGTTAACCATTATATTATTGCAAGTACTTTTTCTATGATTTTCTGAAATTTTATAGTTACAGAATTGTTTTAAGCAGTCATACAGAATGATTAAATGAGTATTAAAAAAAAGGATCAATATGGAAAAAATTAAAGAAACTGTCATTTTTTTCAGCCTAGGGAAGAGAGAGGTCTAGAAGCCTTCAAATACATGATGTTTTAAACATTGGATGGTGATTAAATGCTATTAATTTATGTAAGCAAAGGAATAGGGGAAATATTTAAAACTGTATCATTGAGATTCAGCTTAAACACCAAAAATATATCTGACTATGGCAATGAAGAACTAAGGAAGACTATTTGTATTGGAATTATAAAATTATTTCTCATTTTCATATATAATTTCCTGACCAAAATATCTGGTCATTCCATACACAACTTTTTTCTGTGAAACATTATAAAACATATGTTTATCATATAAAACTAAAAAGCATACAAAAACAAGAAAAGTATCTTTAATATTATCCCTCTAAGAGAATTCTTACTATCATCATATATTTATTCCTGCAAATATGTCAATGTGTATGTATTGTATGTTTTAACAACAAAATTTAATAAATTTTTTTTAAATGGAAATGACAAAAACAAAATAGAAGTAATATAAGTAATGTCCACTTTTGCATATAGGAAAGTTCACTCATCATGTAATGCTTTCAAAAAAAATCCTAACATTGATTTATTTAACTGATTTATTCTTAAACTTTTAGATTATTCTATTTTGTGATCATTAAAATAAGTGTTCCTGAAGTCCTTTTGTAGATATTTTAAGACATTTTTAATTAGCTCCTTTACCTAAACTTCTACAGGTAGAATTACTTAAGGAAAAGTTATGCACAATTGTAAGGCTTTTTATGAATCTTGACATATCCTACAGAAAACAATGTATCTTTTTAACATCATTTTTAAGTAACTAGTTACTAAAAATGAAAGTAATTGTGTTTCCTTGCATTTAGTCCTTTTTCTGTGGAATCATGATAGACTTTAAATTTTTTCTTTTAGAATTATTTTTTCCACTTAGAAAAAGAACACATATCTAAAAGGACCTGAAAACCTGGCATCCTCTGGGGCTTACTAAACTGTATCGATATGATCACATCATTCTCAAGAAAAGCATGTTTCAAATAAAAAGGAAATGTCAGCCTGGAGTGTTTTTATTAACCATCTCCCCATCTTGCTTTCACATTCAGGTTTGGCTGACCACTTCCTCTCTCTAGTTTATTTGTATTAGAAATAAGTGGATTCGTTAACTGTGCCACTTGGTGGGTAGGCCAGTTCTGTAAGTGTCCAATAACAGGGAATGGTTGTATTTTTCATGGGGTGAATAATGTTTACTTTGTTGATGGCCCCAGGAGCTGATGTAATCTGAGATAAGTCTTTGTTTACTTCTTGTTTTACTGATAATGCTGACCCATTTGAAACCTGGAGAAAGAAAAATAAACATTCTGTAATATAGTACCTGTAGTAACTCTTCCCTTGTTGGCTATTTTGGAATCGCTTCAAAGACTTTTTATTTTAACCCACTCTTTCCCAAACAAAAACCCTTATCTTGTATTCACTATCACAATTAAACCCAAAGTAATTGACACCCTAACAATTAAAAGGCCAAATTAAAAATATAAAACATTAAAATTATGATTTAGAGTTTTTATCTGGCATTGAAATACCTGTGTGTTCAAGTGTTATGTGTCCATTGTTTACAAATACATGTTAACAACCAAGTCTGTCCACAGGAATTAAACTTTAAAGACAATGTTAAGTTAGAGTATTCTATGCTGACTTATTTGTTCTATTCTTTTAAATAGGTTGAATTAATTTTTAATGGTGGTATGAAATAAATATTAAGTGAGAGAACTATTTTTATTACTACTATTAACATATGAATAAAAATTTATTATTGTGCCACACACCTTATTAAGCTATTTATTATATTATCTTATTCAAGTTATACATCAAATATTCATATTTTACATGTGAATAAAGATATAAGGAAATTAAATAATTTCCCAAGGCAGAGGGCTAGCAGTTGGGGAATGTAGACATAGACCATCCACACCTGTATTAGTCTGGAGTCCTGTTCTTAACTATTACATTATCCTAATCCTATTCTTTATAATGCAAAATATGCATAAAATTAATGTAAAACAAATATATTGGAATCTGAACAGTCAAGTGAGTAATTGGCACATGTCCATTCAACTAAATTGAGTATGTGCCAATTATCTTCATTTACATAGCACTTAGCTCAGAAGTGACTAGGCACTTATTATTTTTTTAATTGACTGAACAATCTTCTTGAAGAGCCAATTTTGCCCCTGTTCAAACCATTTTTGCTATTCCAATTTTAGAATTAACTTTATTTGCAATTTGAGTCATAAGTAATATCTTTATTATTTCATAACTCATACTTTTAAAATTATAGTTGTATATTTTAAGAATATATTTATTTGTATTGTACACACACACACACACACACACACACACACAAGGTTTGTCCCAAAAGTATCCAGCTATAAACTATGAAAACTGGAGACATTTATTGAAGAAGGTACAAGATATAAGAAACATTGTACATAGGAAACTGATGCTTCAATCCCTTTCAAATTAGGCACATTTTCAACCAAAAAACAGTTAATATGGTCTTGATCTTGATGAAATTTTGTTGCACCTTCTTTGGGGATGGAAAACCAGGTAATTTCCTCTGGGACAACTGGACCTTCATTTCTGGATCATAGCTGTAGACTCACAATTCATCTCTGGTTATGATCTTCTTGAGGAAATTGGTTCATTGGTAACTGAACCAAGTCATTAGCAAGTGTGGCACGATGTTCCTTTTGCTCTGGTAGCAGAAGATGAAGAACAAATTTTGCTAGGACACATTCATGTGTCAAAATCTTGTGTCAAAATTTTGGACATGGTAGTTTTTGGAATCCCCAGATTGGCTTCCAGTTCTTGCACGGTCAGTCACTGATCTTTCTTGATTGTAGCCTGTACATATTCAACATTCTCAGGTGTTCTGCTCATTGTAGGTTTTCTAGAATATGAATCGCTTTTAACAGATTCTCAGTCACCTTTGAAGTATTTGTACCACCCTTTTTTGTGTGCTGCCCTCATTGCATCATCCTGGAAAACCTTCTGAATCATCCAAATGGCTTCCTCAGAGGAATGCTCAGGCTTAACACAAAATTTAATGCAGATTTGTTGCTCTACTCGCTCATTTTGAATGTCATGGCCACACAGTACATAAGCTCACTCAATAGCATCTACTGCCCACACTGACTAGTACAGTGAAGTTGTCTTTGTTCACACATGCACATTCTAGTCCACTCTCCTAGGCTGCCAGGTTACATTGACATTGTGCAAACCATTATTATATTAACAATGGCTGGACTTTTTCTGAACAGACCTACCGAAAGTTAGTTACAATATTTCCCTTCTGTGTGTGTGTTTTCAAGAATTATATTTAATTTTAAAAGAATTAGAAGGAACAAGGTGGTGGAACAAGTGTAGAGGAAGAAGGGGAACTACACCAGTCTCCTACCAAGACCAATCTGGAATTACAACTTAATTGGTGAGAAGTCATCCAGAATAACCAATACAACACCAGCTGGACAGAAGCCTTATAAACTCAAACAAAACAGAAGAGGCCAATTCATCACAATGTGACTGGAGGGAACTGCTAAGACACATGAGGGCTGGCTGGGCTTCCATGGGCAGCAGCCAAAGTGATAGAGCCGGGGGTTCCACCTGAGAAGGGTGGGTTCTAAACTCCAGCTGGGCTTCCTAACCACCAATACAGCTGAGTGAAACAGCATCCAGTTCTGAAAAGCAAAAAGCTGCAAGGTTTGCTAGCCTGAGATTGCTAGAGATAGAGAATTACTAAAGTGAACATGCATGAAAATATATTGACACCCACTTACCCTGAGCTATAGCAAAGGGAGAACAGAATAGACTGGAAACACTTGGGGAGGTTTTGGAGCAGTGGCTTTGAGGAGGCAAATTAGGGAGCAGGCAAAGGGGTCTCAGTGCTGACACATCCCTCACTCCTCAGGCAGACTATATTACTCCAACTGGCTTCAGTCTGAGAGGACATCATATCCTAGACAGTTGGAATCAATCTTCCCTGACCACTGGTGCCTGAGTGGGCCAGCTGATCAGAGATTGAGTGGATTACAAGTGAATCAATTTGTCCCACCCAGCAGTATCTGAGTCTGGAGGCTGATCACAGATTGATTAGATTAAAAACAAAATTAACTTGCTACACCCATCAGTGCCTAAACCTGATCACTGATCACAGTTTGATTGGATTAACATTGAATTAATCGGGCCCTGCCCAATGTTAACTACACCTGACAGCTGAGTGCAGATTAGTTGGATTAAAAACTGAAAGGCAGCCCTGCCTGGTGTGGCCCAGCAGATTGGTGCCAGCCTGTGAACCCAAAAGTCACTGGTTTGATTCCCCAGTCAGGGCACATAACCAGGTTGAAAGCCAGGTCTCCAGCCAGATTCTTAGCTGGAGGCAAGTGAAAGGCCACCATACATTGATGTTTCTCTCCCTTTCTTCCTCCCCAACTGCCCTTCTTTCTGAGGATAATGAATGAAATCTTTAACAGGTAAATAAATTAATTTTTTAAAACCTGAAGGGCAAAGACAAAGACAGTGGATCTTGGGTTGGTTCCAAGAAGCTGACTAGGCCCAGACTATGGAATGATCTGACATCACCAGAGGAGGAGTAAAGAAAGTGCACCTCTACATGACAGAAGATCATACCACAAAGACAGGGATTCAAAAGAGTCCAATCTAAAAAGCAAAAACAAACAAGAGACACCTAAACTGGGGAGTAAAAGAAATGGTCCATAATCAAAAGGAAAGGAGTGTATCCCCAGAAAGACTGCTAAATGAAATAGAGTCAAGCAAATTATCAAACATGGAATTCAAAATAATGACGATAAAGAAGCTCAATGAGCTTAGCGAGCTTAAAGAAAACTACAAATAACCCCAGCGGAACTATAAAGAACTTCAGGGAACTTACTGAAAGCTACATCAGAATTAAGGACATAAGAGCTATCAGTAAGAGCCAGAAGGAAATGAGGGATAGAATTTCTGAGTTTAATAAAACATTCTAATTCATGGAGACTGAGTAACATGCTATTAAGTAATGAGTGGGTTAACAGTGAGATCAAAGAAGAAATCAAAAAGTTTCTAGAAACAAATGACAATGAATACACAACAGCTCAAAACCTATGGAACACAGCAAAGGCAGTCCTCAGAGGGAAATTCATAGCAATACAGGGTTACCTAAAAAGTTTAGAAGAATTACCTAATTATAAAGTTACAAGAACTAGAGGAGCAACAACAGACAAAGCCCAGAGCAAGTAGAAGGAAGGAAATAATTAAGATCAGAGCAGAATTAAATGACATGGAGACTAAAAGAACAATTCAAAGGATCAATGAGTCCAAGAACTGGTTCTTAGAAAAAAAATAAACAAAATTGACAAGCCTTGAACCAGATTAACCAAGGAAAAAAGAGAAAGCACCCACATTAACAAAATCAGATATGACAGAGGAGAAATTACAACTGATGCCACAAAAATACAAAGCATTGTAAGAAATTACTACATATAAATAGAATATGACAAGAAATTTGACAACCTGGGTGAAATGGACACATTTCTGGAAATGTATAATATACCAAAACTGAATCAAGATGAAGCAGAATGCCTGAATAGACTGATAGCAACTAGTAAAATTAAAGCAGTAACAAACAAACTCCCAGCACACAAGAGCCCCAGGCCAGATGACTACACAGATGAATTTTACCAAACATTTAAGGAAGAACTAACTCCTATACTTCTCAACCTATTCCAAAAAATCCAAGAAGAAGGAAGATTCCAAAACTCTTACTATGAGCCCAATATTATTCTAATCCCCAAACCAGGTCAAGACACAACAAAGAAAGAAAACTGCAGGCCAATATCTCTGATGAACATAGATGCTAAAATTCTCAACAAAATATTGACAAACAGATCGAGCAATACATTAAAAAGAGCATGCACTATGATCAAGTGGGATTGATCCCAGATATGCAAGGATGGCACAACATTCTCAAATCAATAAACATAATACACCAAATAAACAAAATGAAAGACAAAAACCGTATGATCATATCAATAGATGCTGAAAAAGCATCTGATAATGTACAACATCTACTTATGATAAAAACACTCAACAAAATGGGAATAGAGGGAGCATACCTCAACATAATAAAGGATGGGACCAAGAAAGCTTATGTTGGCAAGTGTCCTTAAGGGTGTTGTGGAGAGACTAGACTTATAAGCAGGCATGTTGGATGTTTGCATTGTTGCTATTGGATTCAGTCCCAGGAGGTGGAACAAGGGAGCCATTACTCCCAGGAGACCTGGGACATGGCAGGGTGGGGCTCCTCCCATGTTCCTATGAGAGCTGAGTCCACCCACCAAAGGGTACATTTGAAATGTGTTCATTAAAAGTAATCTTGTTATTTTAGAGAATGTAGGTAGTTGTTATGTATATATTCAAGAGTTTTTCTTCAAGTACCTTTGCTTTACTTTTTAATATTTTACCTAGTGTTATAGATTATCTTTTTATTTTTCAATTATATTGGACATTTACTATTTTATTAGTTTTAGATGTCCAGCGTAGTGTTAGACAATCATATACTATATATAGTGTTCTCCACATGTTTCAAGTATTCATCATACCTAGTTCTTATAATGTTATTATGTTCCCCATGTTGTTACCTATTAAAGGGGTTTTGGGTTGTGTTGAGAAATTGATAATTGAGTACTGTTTGGGTCCCAGATGCTAGCTACATATATCCTATGCAATACACATGCTGTTTTATAACTCATTTTGAATTTATTCAACTAATTTGTTGAAATAATTTTAATTAGAAGAAATTCTAGGGCTAAGGATATAAAAATTTATATTTTGCATCAAAATAGTAGTTTCCTCCTAATTGTAGACACTCCCCATCAATCTCAGTATTCATTTTATGAGGGTTTAAACTGTTTAACAGTGTGATACTACAGAGAAATTATTTTTCTGTGATTGTTCAGCTCAGTCATCATATTCTTAATTGCCATTTGTATTTCATTTTCCTTTTTCCAGTTCCTTGGACTGTTAGTGTCTTTGTAACTGGTTTCTTAAGAGCTCATATATGACTAAAATGTTAACCAGTTCTCATGCATTGCAAATGGAATACCATGTTTTTGTTATTTTACTGTGTTGTTTTATTTTTTGGTTGTAAGAACTTGTGTATTGAAATATAATCATATTCTGTTTTTTTTTTTTTTAAAGGCCATATATGATAAACCTGTAGCCAACATCATACTCAATAGGCAAAAACTAAAAGCTTTCACCCTAAGATCAGGAAGAAGACAAGACTGTCCACTCTTTCTGCTTCTGTTCAATATTGTTCTGGGAGTTCTAGCCATAGTGATTAGATAAGAAAAAGCAATCAAAGCTGTCCAAATAGGAAAGGAGAAAGTAAAACCGTTGTTATTTGCAGATGGCATAATAGCGTACATACAAAACCTGATAGACTCCACGAAAAAACTACTTAACCTAATAAGCAAATTTAGAAAATAGCTGAATATAAAGTCAATATCCACAAATGAAAGATATTTTTGTATACCAATAATGAAACAATCACAGATGAAGCTAGAAAACAAATCCCATTTGCTATTGCTATAAGAAAAATAAAGTATTTAGGAATAAATTTAACCAAGAAATTAGAAGACCTGTACTCAGAAAACTACAGAATAGTGAAGAAGAAATTAAGGAAGATACAATTAAATGGTAGCATATACCATGCTCATAGATGGGAAGAATTAACATCATTAAAATGTTCATACTACCCAAAGCAATTGATAGATTCAATGCAATCCCAATTAAAATACCAATGACATATTTCACAAATATAGAAAAAATACTTCAAAAGCTAATATGGAGCTAAAAACACCCACAAATAGACACAGCAATCTTGATAAAAAGAATAAGGCAGGAGGAATCAAAATACTGAATAAATCTATACTACAAGGCCACTGTAATCAAAACAATCTGGTACTATTATAAGAATAGGCATATAAATCATTGGAACAGAATAGTGAGCCCAGGACTCTATCGTCAACTAATATTCAACAAAGGGGGAAAAAGAATAAAATGGAGTGAAAAAATCCTCTTCCACAAATGGTGTTGGGAGAACTGGATAGGGACATGCAAAAATATAAAGCTAGACCACCAACTTACACCATATACCAGAATAAACTCAAGATGGATAAAGGTCTTAAACATACATCATACTGCCATAAAAGTCTTAAAGGAAAACATGGGCAGTAAAACTTCAGATATCCCATGTAGCAATATTCTCACCGATACTTCTCCAAGGTCAAGGGAAATCAAGGAACAGATATACAAATGGGGCTACATCAAACAGAATTACCATCATCTCGCATGGTGGGTTCTGAAAGAAATTTCAAAAGGATTTGAGGAATTTCAGCACTATGCCTTTTCTAAGCATAGCCTCTAAACAAACCATTTTTAGGTACTATTCAGAGTATTAAGTATGAGTACTAAAAATGTGTTAAAAAGCATATGTTACTTTGGTCTTTAGTTGTATAATTATATTTAGATATATATACTTTTAAGATTTGAGTTGCATGTATTTTAACTGTATGATGTGTTTAAGAGAATAACAATTTAAAGGAACTGTTAAAAAGGTGACCTGGCCTTCAGTCCAGATAAGATACAGGTTCGTGGGAGAAAAACACAATAGCAAGAGCATTGGGAAACAGTTTTCAGTGACAATGTTTAGTTGAAGAAACAGATCATTATGATAATATCAAAACAGTGGGTGACATGAGGTTGATATTATTTCCACCTCACTAACAAATATAGAAAATCCTGAGAAAAAGAACCCAGCACCTGCCATCCCCAGAGGACACCCATGCCTTCCCTGCCACCAGCTTCTTTCCTCAGCCCGCAGGCCCAGAATACAACCAGACAGCCCAAATAAAGGACACACCAAGAACAGCAAGTGGAGAAAATCTGGGAGACGGCAACTTTGAACTCCACAAATCTCCTATCACAGAAGGGTGCTCAACTAAGGCAAGGAAGCAAAGCAGGTTAACCCAAGGAAAGAACAAAAATAAATAACTAAATAAAAAGCAAGCAAGAACAGACACCCAAAATGGGGAAAAAAAGAATCAGTCCATCACCAAAAGGAAAGGAAGAATCCCCAGAAAGAACACAAAATGAAACAGAGGCACCTGGAATATCAGATAAAGAACTTAAAAGAATGATGATAGAGAAGCTCAGTGAGCTCAGCCACATCAAAGAAAACTGCAAACAACTCCAGGAGAACTACAAAGAACTCCAGGGAAACTACAAAGAACTCCAGGGAAATTACAAAGAACTCAAGGGAAATTACAAAGAACTCCAGGGAAATTACAAAGAACTCCAGGGAAGTGACAAGGAACTTACTGAGAACTACAACAGCATGAAAAAGGACATGGAAACTATCAATAAGTGCCAGGAGGAAATGAAGAATACAATTTCTGAATTGAAGAATACAGTAGAAGGAATCAACAGTAGGCTAGAGGAAGCAGAGGACCGGATCAGCAAGTTGGAGGATAACGTAGACAAATACTCCAAGACAGTACAAGAGAATCAAAAAAGGCTGAACAAGACTGAAGAGGGGTTAAGAGAGCTGCAGGACAACATGAAACGTAACAACATCCATATCATAGGGATACCAGAAGGAGAAGAGAAACAAGGAATGGAAAACCTGTTCAAAAAAGTCATGATAGAAAATTTCCCTAACATGATGAGTG
>PVIW01013695.1:0-26346 GCA_004026585.1 Noctilio leporinus | reverse complement strand
GGGGGGACAGAGGGGAGCAAAAATGGGATGGATGTAATACAACAACAATAAAATTAAAAAAAAAAAAAGAAGAAGAAGCTGCGTAAACCCAGGCACCAGGAGGGGGAGATCTTTGACAATGAGAAGTAAAAATACGAGATTACAGAGCAGCACAAGCTTGATCAGAAAGCAGTAGACTCCCAGATTCTGCCAAAAAATCAAAGCCATTCCTCAGCTCCAGGGCTACCTCTGCAGTTTGTTTGCTCTCACAAATGGGCTTTATCCTCGCAAGATGAAGTTCTAAGTTCCTTCCTAAAAACCAAATTAAATGATTGACCTGTTAAAAAAAAAAAAAAAAAGAAAGAAACTATATGGGTCATGAGCTTAGGGTTGCTTTCAGCATATACTATGTGAGATCAGGGGGTGGTTCAATTCTAAGCATTCCAGGAGATGTGGCAAAACCAAATTCAGTTCTGGTATTGGATTACCTGTGGACATTTGATGTGGGTGGGTAAAGTACCACGAGGGAGTGTAGAAGTGTCCATTCAAGCAGATGGCACCACAGTGACCCTGATGATTCTCTGCTTTTGCCAATTCAACACACCTAACTCTGGTCTGGATCCCCTCTGAGGGTATGGAAGTGAACACAATAAACATGATGCCTGTCCTCACTGAGTTTACTGATTTATAAGGGTGATGCTTAGTTCTGCCTTAGAATAGTATACTGGAAAAGTTCAGAACACATAGAGGCAGAATACACATACACATTATACATATACGCACAAACTTCTAATCACTCATTTTAAAATACCTTGCATTTTTCTAGAATATAGGCCTTATAATCATGAAAATGGCTATTGTTTTCAGTATAAGCAGATATTGTAGGATTGTATGTTGAAGGAGATATTAAATAAACTTTGATTTTTTCTTGTGTGGAACTTTCAATTTCAACTCTTAACTACTCTCAATGCTTTCAAAGGGGATTGAAATGCCAATATGAATTGCCTGCAGCAGGCCCTGCACCTCACTTCCTTAAACCCAGTTGAAAGCTGACAATGTCACCCCTGCAGTGACCTTGTAATTAATAGCAGGAGTGAAGGTCACCCCCCGCCCCCACCTCTGGACAGACCACACAGCACAGGTGTCGCCATAAAGCCCTAAAGCAGACATGTGCACAGAGACCTGCGGAAGCTCCTAAGGACCACAGCTCTGATTCATTGGGAGCCTCTCATTCCTTTTCCTGGATGCTGTTTGGCCTGACTGGACAGGATTTGAAACCATCTGACCTGAAGTTAACCTTGTAGTTTCATCTCTCTGGCACCATGTAGTTTCTGATAAATCAAATAAACCTCCTCTTATTTCTGTGGCTGGCAGCTGGAGTTGTTATTTTTTGCCTTTGGGAAGTCCTCAAAGGGAGAAATTAACCCACATGTCCCAGATGGAGGTAAAATAAGTCAAAACAGAAGCAAAATCTAATTCCTTAGCAGCAAGTAGGGCTTGACAAGAGGTTCTATGCTTTTGACTAGAGAACCATCGATGAACAGACATGAGAATCTAGAGAGTGGTGTGTGGGGTCCTGTGTGGCTCCTGGCCCAAGAACAGAGTTGAAATAACAAGCAAATTGAAGCAGAACAAACAAACTTACTGAAATGGGTAACCATGGTGCATGATCTCCCTATTTCCCTTACGTTTGAGGAGATTTCTGTGTTTGCCTGGCCAGCATTTTGGCCTTTATTTTATTGATCTTGTAATGGTAGAGAAGAAAATTGAAAGACCATCAGAAAGGCTAAGTTAATCTACATTAGAAAGGGCAGCAAGCTATCATGATAGGAAAGAAAATAGACAATAGACCCAAAGAGACAAGAGAAGAGGGGGGCAGAGTAAAGAGCCAGCCCAGGTCATGTTTATCAAGGGCTTATGGAAGTTTACAGATGTAAGAGAAGAGATTGAGATGCAGTTTCAGCAACTTTCTCAGAAATGAGACTGAGAAAAAGAATTTCAGAATTTTGGATTTGGGTTAGCAAGTAGTCCTCATTTTGTGTTTCTTAAAGATCCCTCAATAAAAATTCAGTTGCTTCTCAATGCTTTTTGGATGTGATCTACATTTTTCTTTGAAATACATCTCCGTTTATGGGTCAGTTTTATGTGGATTGCATGTGATTAAACAAGCATTACTCAGTAAATTAACAAGTTCCTGAAACCCAGCACTCCCAAAGGGCCCCCAGACTCCACAGGACGGATTCTGAGCTAGTTGACAACCTACAAATCTGGGATAACAGTGGTTCAGGTGCGCTAGCCCGAAAGCTGCAACTCCTCAGTGACCATGGCTGAAAGGGTTCAGGAAGGTGGTGACCCTGTGCCCCATCTTCTTTTAGAAATCCTCTCACCAGCAGTTTTTCTCTGCCACCTATGGCTAAAAGCAGTAGCCATGCTTACCTCCCTCTGGCCCCACTGGGCACTGCTGAGCAATCCCTTTTTCCTGTGTTTCTGAACATATCTTTATGATACCAATTTCTTGGTTTCACTGCTACGTAGCTGGTCACTCCTTTCTACCTTCCTTCACTAGCCCCTCCTTCTCCAAGGTTCCGACCTCAGGCCATTTCCCTTTCTTGAGTTATCTTATCTGGCCTCTTGGCTTTAAATAGCAAACAAATGAGGACTCAAACATTTAAATTTCAGTCCTAAAATTTCCCTGACCTCCAAAATCACATCTAGATGTCTAACAGGAGCCTCAAATGTCACATGACCGAAGCTGAATTTCTGCGTGCCCTCTTCCACTCACCTCTAAACAACTCCCCTTGCAGCTCACCATCTCAATAAATGCAAGCCATCTGTTCTAGCTGCTCAACACAAAATAACTCAATTCATCTTTAAATTATCTTTTTCTCATACTCCCTAAATCCAATCCATCAACAAATCCATTGTCTATTTTCAAAATATATTCAGAATCTGCACTTTCTCACACCTTCTGACCACCGCCATCATCATCCTTGTTCAAACCACCACTGACTTAACTTAATTACCACAAAATCTTCCATTCACCTTGTCCTCAGGCTTCTGCCCCTGCTGGACAGCAATCAGAGTGACCGGATGTCAGTAGGATCAATAGGATGATAACAGGGCTTGACTTAAAACCAGACAGTAGCCTCCAAGTTCTAAATAAAACATCAGATAGGCACCTGCACATGTCCTGGAGCTCTTTTTCCTTCTTACTTTGCTGTATTATTTTCATAGCACTAATCACAAATATACTATTTACTTGTTTCTTTGTTTTCTTTCTACCCTGTAGAATATATACTTCATAGAGTAAAAATTTTCCTGATTTGTTTTACTCTTTATGGCTAGTAGTGCCTGATATTTGGTACATAATTAATATTCAAATTTAAAGATTTTTCGAGCTTTATTCTTCCTTTATTGAAGCCAGTATATGTATACCCTGCAAAGAATATAGGTTAAAATAGTTTATTGTTCTTCCCAAGTTGTTGCTATTCCTTCAAACAAGATTATTTTATTTCCCTTTCCTACTGATTCCAACTTGGCCTGGTGATTTGCTTTGGCCAACAAAATATGAGTTTAAGTAACTGACATCACTCATTAGTTGAAGCTTTAAGAAGCGTAAGTGTGATTCTTCATCTTTACTTCTGAAATGAAGAAAAATATGGGAGGTAGCCACATTCCATCCACTAAAGATGTGGGATATGAGTGAGAAATCAGTGTTTTGTGTTGTGAGCCACTGAGATGTGGGGTCCACGTGTTATGCAGCAGAAAATAGCTGGCACTTGGCTGAAGAAAGTAGGGAAGGTGGATGTTCGCTGGCCCATGAATGTATCTGTGATGCTGTGTTCTAGGTGAGTGTGTATTCATCCTAGTTAGGAATTCTCCAGGGATGACCTGGTTGATATCTCTCCAATCTGAAGGGCCACAACAGGAACTTTGCAATCCTATACTGGTATAGTGTGGCCACTTTACTTTACTATTATACAACTCAGGGTCAATAATGCTGACACACATTAGAAATGCACTGGCCATTATTTTCAAAACTGCTGCTTCTGAGACAGACAGAGGAAAGTCAAGAGCCAGCTGACAATCTCTGTGCCCTTAGCCTGGCCCAGGTGTTCAGTCAGGGATTCAGAGAAGAACGGGAAGTGCTTCCAACAGTCTGGGAGCTGCATGAGAGAAGAGTGATAAACAGAGTTTATGCCAGATGATAAAACCAGCCATGAGTTTCATCTGTGTCTACTGTTTCATGACTAAGGGATATATAGTCGCCAAACACTGAACTGAGCAAAGCTTCCAATGGGCAGCATTCCAAAGCATGGGCTCTGGCTGTGTGTGTGTGTGTTTAACAGGAAGGTGTCCCTCTTTCCTGGACCTCCTTATAAGGTAGACTTTTAGGATTTAGGCTTGATATTTCCACAACTCCAATTCATAGCCCTTGGAACAGTCTCTGTCCTGGGAGGATATCCACCTCTCCCATTCAAAGCTTTTTTTGACCATTAAAGGACAGACCACATGGTGGAGCTGGACGCTGTAACCCTCACTCTACACTGGTCATTCCCCAAGATCTGGCTGGCTTCAGGCAGATGCTGAGACAATGCTTTGTATTCTGTTCTCCACATAACAATGCTTCTTTTCCTTTTCTAACAAAGGAATTTTTCTTCAACTGAAACAAAGTTGCATTTTATGAATGAATAAAAGGAGGAGGAAGGACTTGAGCTTCCTGTGGAGACTCTAAGGAGAGATGAGCTGCCCATGACATACATATTTAGAGACAATTTACTGAAGGAATGGGCTGTGATTAATTGGTAAAATCAAGAGCTCTTTTCTGGGGCCCAGAGAATGAAATTGTTGCTGGAGCCCAGGTGTGGTGTCTAACCTTTGCCTCCTGCACCACTGTCCCTGAGTAGCAGATCTGTTCCGGTGTCTGCACGGTTCTATCCAGGATGTGAAAGCTCCTATCTTTAAACCTGTATAATCTGTCAGTTGCAATTATAACCTTGACTGAATAACACCTTGACTGAAGGGGATTTGAGCAGATTAGGCTGAGAGTACAGAGAACATACTAGATTGTGCTCATTATACGTGGCTGTTTATAAATTCTGAAGCAAAGATCCTGAGAATGGTCAAATCTTGAAATATGGGTTGATCCCTAAAGCCCCGGGGGAAGATACCATAGTTCCATAGATCTCCCTCCAGGGATAAGAGTCTGTCACATTATTCTAGTATCTAAGGAGTTTACAGTCAGGTCATCTATTCACAATCTCATTTTCTGTACATAAAACTCACTTTGTTGCTATTCTTACCAGCAGACCCACAGTCCCACAGAGAATTCAATTGGGTTAGAGTGAGCAGGAGAACCACCATACATAACCATTATCTTTGCAAAGCTCCAGGTTACAAATGATAGCCCCAGGACAGGTGCAGCACGTAGATGTGTTAAGTTCACTCCACACCATATTTTTCAACAAAATTGCACAATAATTTTTAAAACAAGAGAGGCATGAATATATCAAACAGCTATCTGAAAGGAGAAGGGATTGAATGAAAGAAAGGGGAAGAATTACACAAGAAACATATATGCATAAACCATGGACTTGGACAATAGTGTGGTGATGGCCAGAGGGAAGGGGGGAATGGCTGAGGGGAGATGGGCAAAAGGTAGTGGATGGGTTATCTGTAATAGTGTCAATAATAAAATTAAAGAAAAAAGAAATAAGTAAATATGGATAAAACACAATGCAAAAATAGTAAAAATAAAAACAAAATAGGCCATTTAAATTCTAGATACATGGCTATTCTTAAACCTTGAAAGATCTGCTAATACTGACTCCAGATTTTAACAAGACAACAGTTTGCCAGAACTGAATAACTAATTGTCAGATTTCAGACTAACATGTATTCTTCAGAGTCCACACTATTCCCTATTGTATTATTCTCACCCCATCTTTATGTTTATTTGAATCTGGAATCTTAATAATTGTTCATTAGTACATAACAATTATCTGGAGATACACAGAGATACGCTGTATTTGATATTTCAGCTTCTTTCCATCAGGTGGGATAGAAAGCATGTTGAGTCTTGGTCAGAATTCAGTCTCCCTCTGTGCTGTGCTATCATTGTCTCAGGGTGATCTTTTTATTATAGTAAAGGCTTTTTTTTTAAATTTATTTTTGTTGTATTACCTCCATCCCATTCTTCTACCCTTCTCTCCTCTTCCCCACCCACCTACTTCCCCTCAAAGTCAATCCCACTTGTTGTCCATGTCCATGGTTCTTCCATGCTAGTTCCTTGACTAAACTTCTCCCCTTTTTTGCCTCCTCCTCTCACCTCCCACATCCTGCCTTCCCTCTGCCCACTGAAGGTTTGTTCATTGTATTTATGTATCTGGTTCTGTTTTGCTTGTTTGTTTGTTTTATTCATTATTGTCCTGTAATGGGTGAGATCATATGGTACTTGTCTTTCACTGACTAGCTTCTTTCACTAGCATAATATTCCCTAGTTCCATCCATGTTGTTGCAAATGGTAGGAGTTCCTTCTTTCTGCTGTGTAGTATTCCATTGTGTAAATGTACCCAAGTGTTTTGATCCAATTATCTACTGATGGGCATTTAGGCTGTTTCCAGTACTTGGCTATTGTAAATAGCCCTGCTATGAACATAGGGGCACATAAGTTCTTATGAATTGGTGTTTCAGAGTTCTTCAGGGATAATCCTAGCAGTGAAATTGCTGGATCAAAAGGCAGTTCCATTTTCAGTTTTTTTAAATAAAACTCCATACTATTTTTCATAATGGCTGTATCAGCCTGCATTCCAACCAACAGTGCACCAGGGTTCCCTTTGCCCCACATCCTTGCCAATACTTACTATTGTTAATTTGTTGATGATTGCCATTCTAACAGGTATGAGGTGGTATCTTATTGTGGTTTTAATTTTCATCTCTCTGATGGCAAGTGATGTTAAGCATTCTTTCATATGCCTTGGGGCACTTTGTATGTCCTCCTCAGAGACTTGTCTGTTCAGGTCCTTTGCACATTTTTTAATTGGGCGGTCTGTCTCCCTGGTGTGGAGTTGCATAATTCTTTATAGTTTTTGGGTATCAAACCCTTGGCTGCGGTATCATTGGCAAATATGTTTTCCCATATTTGGCTTTTAATTTTGCTGGTGTTTGCTTTAGCTGAACTAAAACTTTACAGTTTGATATAGTCCCATTTGTTTATTTGTTCCTTTATTTCCTTTGCCCTTGGAGAAGTATCAGTAAACATATTTCTGTGTGGGATATCTAAAATTTTAGTATCTATATTTTTCTCCAGGACCTTTGTGGTGGAACTGCTTATGTTTAAGTCATTTATCCATCTTCAGTTTATTCTGGTGGATAGGGTAAGTTCGTGGTCTAGTTTTATTTTTTGCATGTCTCTGTCCAGTTCTCCCAATGCCACTTGTTGAAGAGACTGTTTTTACTCCATTTTATGTTCCTTTCTTCTATGTCAAATATTAATTGACCATAGAGTCCTAGGTTTATTTCTGGACCCTATTCCATTGCCCTATATGTCTATTCTTATGCCAGTACCAGACTGTTTAGATGACAGTAGCTGTGTAATATAGTTTGATATCTGGTATTGTGATTCCTCCCACCTTGTTCTTCTTTCTCAAAATTCTGGCTATTTGTGGGCATTTTTGGCTCCATATAAAATTTTAAAGTATTTTTCTATCTCTGTGAAGTATGTCATTGGTATTTTAATTGGGATAGTAAGGATGTTTTAATGATGTTAATTCTTCCCATCCATGAACATAGTATAGGCTTTCATTTATTTATTTCTTCTTTAATTTCTTTTTTCAGTGTTCTATAGTTTTCTGAGTATAGGTCTTTTACCTCCTTGGTTAAGATTATTCCTAAGTATTTTATTTTTGTTGTTGCTATCATAAATGAGATTTGTTTTCTAACTTCTTTCTCTGATGTTTTATTATTGGTACACAAAAATGCTTTTGATTTCTGAATATTGATTTTATATCCAGCTATTTTGATAAATTTGCCTATTAGGTTGAGTAAGTTTTTGGTGGAGTCTATTGGGTTTTCCATGTACACTATCATGTCATCTGCAAATAATGACAGTTTTATTTTCTTCTTTCCAATTTGGATACCTTTGATTCCTTTTTCATCTCTTATAGCTATGGCTAGAACTTCCAAAACAATGTTGAACAGAAGTGGAGAACATGGAGAGCCTTGTCTTTTTCCTGATCTTAGGGGGAAAGCTTTTAGTTTTTGCCCTTTGAGTATGATATTGGCTTCAGGTTTCTCATATATGGCTTTTATTATGTTGAGGTATACTCCCTCCATTCTCATTTTGATGAGTGTTTTTATCATAAGTGCTTTATCAAATGCTTTTTCAGCTTTATTGGTCTGATTATATAGTTTGGGTCTTTCATTTTGTTTATGTGGTGTATTAGATTTACTGATTGGCAAGTGTTATACCATCCTCGCATCCCTTGGATGAAACCCACTTGTTCATGGTATATGATATTTTGAATGTATTGCTGGATCCGGTTGGCCAATATTTTGTTGAGAATCTTAGCATCTATGTTCATCAGAGATGTTGGCCTGTAGCTTTCTTTCTTAGTTGGATCTTGCCCTGGTTTTGGGATTAGAATAATATTGGCCTCATAGAAAGAATTTGGGAGTCTTCCCTCTTCTTGGATTTTTTTAAATAGGTTGAGAAGGATAAGAGTTAGTTCTTCTCTAAATGTTTGGTAAAATTCACCTGTGTAGCCGTTCAGTCTGGGGCTCTTATGCTTTGTGATACTTTGGATTACTTCTTCAATTTCACTAGTTGTTATTGGCCTATTCAGGCTTTTTGCTTCTGGATTCAGTTTTGGTAGATTGTGCATTTCCAGAAATGTGTCCCTTTCATGCAGGTTGTCATGTTTCGTGTTATATAGTTGTTTGTAGTAATTTCTTACAATCCTTTGTATGTCTGATGTATCTGCTGTAATATTTCCTCTGTCATTTCTGATTCTGTTTATTTGGGTCCTCTCTTTTTCTTGATGAGTCTGTCAATTTTGTTGAATTTTTCAAAGAACCACCTTCTGATTTATTGATTTATTGATTTATCTGATTTATTAATTCTTTGAATTGTAGTTTGAGTCTAAGTTATTTAATTCTTCTCTAAGCTTGATGATTTCCTTCCTTCTACTTGCTCTGGGCTTGTTTGTTGTTGCTCCTCTACTTCTTGCAGCTTTATGGTTAGGTGGTTTGTATAAGCTTCTTCTATCCTTTTTAGGTAGGCCGATATTGCTATGAATTTCCCTCTGAGGACAGCCTTTGCTGTGCCTCATAGGTTTGAGATAGTTGTGCATTCATTGTCATTTGTTTCCAGAAACTTTTTGATTTCATCTTTGATCTCATTGTTAACCCATTCATTACTTAAAAGCATGTTATTCAGTCTCCATTAGTTAGAGTGTTTTTGTTTTTTTCCCTTGAGATTGGTTTCTAGTTTCAAGCCATTGTGATCTGAGAAGATCCTTGGTATGATTTCAATTTTCCTGTATTTGTGGAGGCTTGTCTTATGACTTACCATGTGGTCTATCTTTGGGAATGTTCCATGTGCATTTGAAAAGAATGTGTATTTTGTTTCTTTGTGGGGAAAGGTTCTGTATATATTAGGTCAATTACCTCTAGAGTGTTGTTCAATGCCACATTATCCTTGGTGTTTTGTTTGTTTGTTAGGAAGATCTGTCCATTTTTGTTAATGGGGTATTAAAATTCCTTCTTATTATTGTGTTGGTGTCCATATCCTTTTTGATATCCTCCAAGATTTTTCTTATATAATTGGGAGCTCTTATTTTGGGTGCATGTATGTTCCTTCTTATTAGTGTGTTGGTGTCCATATCCTTTTTGATATCCTCCAAGATTTTTCTTATATATTTGGGAGCTCTTATTTTGGGTGCATGTATGTGTATCTTTTTGCTGGATTGTTCCCTTATGTACTATGAAATGTCCTTCTTTGTCTCTTTTTACGGCCTTCATCATAAAATCTATTTTGTCAGAAATAAATATTACTACCCCAGCCTTTTTTTCATGTCCATTTGCTTGATATATATTTTTCCATCCTTTCCCTTTCATTCTGTGTCAATCTTTTTTTCTGAGGTGAGTCTTCTGAAGACAGCATATATGTGGGACATGTTTTCTTGTCCATTCAGCTACCCTATGTCTTTTGATCGGTGCATTTAATCCATTTACGTTGAAGGTTACTATTGATACTTATTTATTGTCATTTTCCCCTTTTGTATCTGTGTTCCTCTCTATCTCTCTCTGTTCCTTCATCTTTTTTAAGCAGACCCTTTAGCTTCTCTTGAAATGCTGGTTTGGTAGACATGAATTCTTTTAGTCTTCTTTTGTCTGGGAAATTCCTTATATCTTCTTGTATTTTTAATGAGAGCCTTGCTGGGTAGAGTATTCTTGGTTGCAAATATTTGTTTCTCATTACTTGCAATATTTTTTGCCATTCCCTTCTGGCTTTTATTGTTTTTGTTGAATAATCATTTGGTAGCCTTATTGGAGCCCCCTTATATGTTATTTGCTGTTTTTTTCTTGATGTTTTTAGGATTCTCTTTTTGCATTTAAAATTTGCAATTTTAATTATGATGTGTCTTGAAGTTGTCCTTTTTGGGTTGATCTTCATTAGAACCCTCTGTGCTTCCTGAATTTGAGTACTGTTTTCACTCATCATGTTAGGGAAATTTTCTATCATGACTTTTTGGAACAGGTTTTCCATTCCTTGTTTCTCTTCTCCTTCTGGTATCCTTATGATATGGATATTGTTGCATTTCATGTTGTGCGTTAGCTCTCTTAAAACCTCTTCATTCCTATTTAGCCTTTTTTCCTTCTGTTGCACTGTTCTGGAATAAATTTCTATGTTGTTCTTCAGATGGCTGATATTGTTCTCTGCTTCCTCTAGCCTGCTGTTGATTCCTAGTACTGTATTCTTCAATTCAGAAATTGTATGCTTCCTTTCCTCCTTGCTCTTACTGATAGTTTCTACATCCATTTTAATGTTGATGTAGTTCTCAGTAAGTTCCTTTTAGCTTTCCTGGAGTTCTTCATAGTTCTCTTGGAGCTGTTTGAAGTTTTCTTTTGAGCTTGCTGTACTCGTTGAGCTTATCGAGCTTCTCTATCATCATTATTTTGAATTTTATATATCATAATTTGATTGCCTCTGTTTCACTTTGTGATCTTTCTGGGGATTCCTTCTTTTCTTTTGGTGATGGACTGTTTTTTCTCTCCCCATTTTTAGGCTTCATTGTAACCCAATCAGACCGTGAGCAGCTTCCAGGCTATGGAACCACTAGGCTGGAGGGATTGATTCAGTTGTAACCCTATCAATCTTTGATCCACCACTAGGCTCAGATGCAGCTTCAAGTGACAGACTGATTCGGTTTTAAATCAATTCATCAGCTACCAAACTCAGGCCCCCATGGTCTAGACCGAGAGGTTCAATTGTAATCCAACAAATCAGCCACCAGCTCAGTGCAGCTTGGTGGGACAGATTCAGATATAAATTAATGCATCTGTGATCAGCTGCCAGGCTCAGGTGCCACTGGGCTAGGCAGGGATATCCAATTTTAATCCAATGAATCTGTGATCAGCCACCAGGCTCTGGATATACTGGGCTAGACAGCAAGATTCAATTGTAATACAAAGAATGTGTGATTAGACACCAGGCTCAGGTGGTCCTGCTGGCCTAGACTGACAGATTCTATTGTAATCCAATGAATCTGTGATCATTTGCCAATCTAAGGGGCTACTGGGCTAGACTGAAAAATTCAATTGTAATTCAATGGGTTTGTGATCAACTGCCAGGTTCAGGGGCCACAGGGTGGGACAGACCAACTCAGTTGTGAACTAATGAATCCACAATCAGCCACCAGGCTCGCATGTCACTTGTGGGACTGACTGACTGACCCAGCTGGAATCAGAGAGTTTGTAATCAAGCACCAGGACCAAGCCCTGCTGAGCGAGAAGGACTGACTCAGTTGCAAAGCCATAGTAAAGACTTTGATTATTAGAGAGCTCTTTCCTGTATCTCTTAAGCTTCCAGAGGGCTTCTTTGGGCCTTAGTGTCATCATCCTCTTTATGGGTAGTAGCCAGTTTTGGATGACATAAAGTCAAGATAGTTTAGAAAGTCCCACTTGTAGACTTTCACCCCCATAAGCCTCACATCTCTGCCTAGACTACTCTCTTCATGTTTTTTTATGTTACTCAGGTC
The DNA here is from genome assembly GCA_004026585.1 of Noctilio leporinus. Classification (NCBI taxonomy): domain Eukaryota; kingdom Metazoa; phylum Chordata; class Mammalia; order Chiroptera; family Noctilionidae; genus Noctilio; species Noctilio leporinus. Next base: position 14,107 of record PVIW01013695.1, on the reverse strand, counting down.
TTTAACTCATAGCAAGACATTGTGGACCCTCCTGGAGTAGCTCAAGTTAATCCTTGTAATTGCACTCTATGAGTTCCTCTCCTAGTACTTATCAAAATTTATAACTTCATGGTATTTTAAAGTTATTTTGTGTGTGCTTTCCTAACTAAACAATCCATGAAGACAAAGATCATTTTTTCCTTTGTGTCCCAATATATCCTCAGTGGTTGGCATGTAATAGAAGCTCACTGCACATTTTTTTGTACATACATAAACAAAATAGTGAATGAATAAAATAATTGGTAATATTAAATAAAATAGAATTTTCTTAAATTTAATTTTATAGTTCTTATAAATCTATATAGGAGATACAAGGAATGTTGTTTTTCTATTCTCTGTTATCTCTTGCCTGAAATTATTTTATCCACTGAGCTTTGGGTAATGCCCTTTTGACTTATGTTGTCATTTGCTTCACCTACACAGGAATAGTATCTGCAAAAGGGCCCAAGGTGCTTCTCTTTTGCCCTTCAACTTTAGTCTTAAAGTGTAGCTATAGCCCTCTCTCATTCAAATTGTTTCAAGACTGCCCACCTTCAGCTATAGGGACTGACTGGCCAGCTTTGGACTTCAGCATGACTACAAGGGGAATTTCCATAGCTTCACTTCTGCTTTTTTAAATTTATGTTGATGTCTCTTCTATGAGTTGAATAGAACTAACATTCTAGAGAAACCATGAAGAATGAAAGTATTAATGCCAAATAATTCCTCTGAACTTCACCGGGAGGTTACAAAGCATTAAAGAGCAATGCAGAGAACAGAGCTTTGTCATGTGACACATCCTTTAAAAATTCTGATTCACAGAGCACGAACTGTGAGAACCTTACTTAGAATTTCTTTTAAAGATGAGCATATACTCCTCTGTCAAAAGAAAATTATACTATTATTGTTTCAAAAAAATTTTTAAGATAAACTGAGATAGTAGGATACCCAAAACACTGTCTCACTCAAAAACACATTAATTTCACTCCTCTGGTCTTTAAAACTCACTTTTTATCTCTAATTGTAGTAGGAGTAAAGGTCCCCTGAGGAAATTTTCACTTTAGCCTATGTAGTAACTTAATGAGGAAGGTCTCTAAAGCATTATAAAAACACTCCCTCGCATACCAAAGAAACCCAGTCTTCAGAGTATTAAAATACTGCTGTCAGTTGAAAAGAAAACACAAATAAAACCCTACAATTTATAACTGGGCAGCTTTGTCACAAGCTTTGTCTTTCCCTTGCCACTCAGAGTGACATGTAACTGTCCACTTGATTCAGAGGGACAATATTTGCTCTACTGTAGTTTGTAGGAACCAACTTTAATCAGTGTTTCTTTATTAATCGATTGGTGATAAAAGAGTACTTTTACACCTTTCTCTCAATACTTACAGCCCTCTTGCTCAGAGTGACTGGACATGAGAGACAATGAAAACTTACTGACCAGTTATTGTCCATGACCTTTAGTAAAAGACTACGCCCACAAGAAAGTCTCAGCCATCTTCCTGGCCCCATGTTTAACTTCCACTTTGTTTCTATGTATGTTTCTTGGAGGCCTAGCTGCCTTCTTCAGTTATACATTCGTCAGTGGCTTGCTGGCACCTCTTGGCCCACCTGAAGATACAAATCTTATGTTTCGACATCCTCTCCTTTAACCTTACCTGTCCTCAAGAGGTTGAGTCTAATCCCCCTTCCTGTGAATATGGGCAGAAATGTGACTCACATGGAACCAATCAGAGTAATGTTATGTGATCCTTAAGGCTAAGTACAAAAGGTGATGCGGCCTCTGTCTCCTGAGCTACAGCACTTGCTTTTGGATCCATTGAGTCATTGTGTAAAACATCCAATTGCACTGAGATCTACATAATGGAAAAGCCATGTATACTACTGTATGTATACATGCAGTTTTACAGCCTGGCTGAGTTCCTAGCTGAAAATTGACAGTAACTACCAGTCTTGTGAATGAGTTATTTTGCAAGCCCAGACTCTCAAGCATTCAGTTTTGTAACACTAGCCAATATCTGAACACATCTACATGACAGAACTTAAATAATATGAGACCTTTCCAAATATCTGCCCCTAATGGTTGAGAGGAAATTAAAGAGGTGGTTTTAAGTTACTTTATTTTAGAATAACTTGTTATGCAACAACAGTAACTAGAATAAATCTGGATGGGCCATAATAAGATTGTCTTAGGCCATCTGCTTATCTGAATTATCTCTAATTTTTCATTTGCTCCAGGAAAAAATTAAACTTGAAAAGATTCTTCATTTGAAGCTTCCATCAATCTTTTGTATACCTGGAATTACAATTTTATATTTGAGCTGCCATTGAAGATACAAAGCATGGATGACCATGGTGAAGTTTGTTGACATGTAAATTAGACAAGCTAATCAAGAACGTTACTATTTATTTTGGTAGAAAATCCCTTTTCCTTTATTGGAAAGACTATCTGGCTTTCTTACTTCAGAATGAGTTGGGTCATAGCCCTTGAAGTTTGGTTAAAGTGGTTTGAAGACTTAAATATTCCTGGACATTGCTATTCAGTTATGTCAAATGTCACCAAAGAGGGTAACTGGGATAAGAAAGGAGGGAATGAAGTTTGTGGTCTCTTTATGACTGTCAGTCAGGAAAAAGGATCTATGAGCCTTCTACAAATCTAAATTCATTAGATTTGAAAGCACTAAAAAATGAGACATGAGGAATAAAATATTTTTGCATTCTTGATGTTCATCTGAGTAAGTAACCATGCTATCTTAACTCTAAGGACTAAAGTAAAGAGACTAGGACTCTGAGATATAAAATAAGAATTTTGTCTTGCTGCTCCTTTTAATGTTAAGTACTCAATGGAATGGGTGAGAATTTGGCCTAGAGCATGAATGGATCATAACAGCAAACATAGATTCCATTTCTAATTAGTCCACAGAGAAAAAATAAGTCTATAAAAGTAAACAGAAATAGGCCAGAGTAAGTGGATTTATATTTTAAATCCAAGGTATTTAAAAATGTTTCTTGATAGAAAGCTTGACACTAATGAGACTTCTTAATTGTAGAGAAGAAGAACAATACCATTTAGGAAAGCAACCATAAATCATGGATTTATTGTATGTCATTAATATCTTCCCTTAAATATGATTGAAATATGTATGAAATCTTCTGAAGCAAGCAAATAAAAACTTATTGAATCTGAAAGGATTATTATCTAAATATCTCTCCTGAATAGTGTTTAAATATGACTTTCTAAATACTATTTATGTTGCTGCTAAGTGGTTTCCAGTTAGCATCTTCACCTGAGAAGTTCTTGAATCACATTATATAAGGACACTCTACTAATAACTGAGCAGCTGCAACTCTATTTAAAAATATATAAAATCTTATAAACTTTATATATTAATTCCAAGAATATTTTGGAAAATATAAAACAAGGATTGAAACTATGCAGTGACAAACCAATTTGATGATAAATAATTTTGAGATATTATATTAAGTGTTTTTATTTTCTTTAGGTAATTTAATTTTCTTCCCCTGTTCAAACAAGCATAGGGACTCTGTTGTTCATTGCCTTGGGTAACAATGTGATGAAGTTATGAAGAAGAAATTAGTGAGGGCCAGTCTTGTGTGAGTTTGCAGTAGCACTAGGCCCTAGGTAGTGGAGTGGTGCCAATATATAGCTTCATGCATAGAACAAACATGATGGGAGATGGTGGTCTCTCATCAAAGATCTCATGGTCCTAAGACTGGTTAGAGGTTGAAGAGGGATGAAAAGAATATAATGAGCTCATAGGAATTAGTGAATCTCAGAAGGAGAAATAGTAAGTGAAAGAGCCTAGTTCTACTCCCTGGGAGCAGCTCCCCATTCCAATACAGTCCTCATCTCTTGTCTTTAATATAAAAGGTCTTCCTTTTTAATATTTAATGACCGTCTTTGAAGTTAATAAGTTTTTAGCTTTTTTCCTACCTGTATAAAGTTTTAGGCCCAGAGGTATTTCTGTAATTCTGCAATTTGAATAATTACAATTCCTTAGAGTTCAAAATATGTGTTTTTCCTATTATAATTATTTTAACAACTTTGTGAGTTCCCTAGTGTCTAACTTAAAGTGTTACATTCAATAAAATCATAGGCTTCCCTCTTGTTTTGAATATTGTCAACAACTCTAATGAGGTTTGGAAGGTTTTTAGTATAACTGGGAGATTCACTAGATACCACCTTATCTACAGGGTGCACATGATCAATTGGCAATAAATTTGCACCTCCTTAGTTCACGTGCTTCTTACTAATTTTGAGAAACTATGTTTCTAAGGTTATGATTTAACACCATTGCTTCAGATATAAAGTATTAAATTCTGAGAGCAACTGTTGTGTCAAAGGAATACAATATTAGAGCAACCATAATTTCTGGACTGCATACAGGGCCAACCTCTAAGGAAATTGCAGACTTCAATAACATTCCTTTATGTACAATTTACAATATCAAGAAGTTGTATGGTGCTGATCTTGATGTCTCCACACCAACAAGGAAAATGCATAAGGTACACAAGGATTGCACAAGTCCAGATATTGTACACAGAATCCAGGAGATCATCAGTGAAGATCCAGGATGTTTACTTTGATGTTTTGAGAGAAGTAGTTGTACCATGGATGAAGCAGGTCACAAAGGGATGTCATTTTCTTTTCCAACAAGATGGTGCACCAGCACATAATGCCAAAAAGGTGCAAGAATTTCTCAGTGTCAATGTTCCTGAATTCTGGTCAAAGGAAATCTGGCCACCTAGTTCACCAGATGCAAATCCTTTAGATTATTATGTATGCAGTATTTGTGAGAGAGAAGTTAATAAACAACCTCATTCCAATAAAGAAGCTGTTAAAGGTAAGATTGAAAACATGATGATGTCCATAGATAAAGAAAAGTTAATTAAAGCATGCTCAAGATTCTGAAGTCAAACGAGGTCTACTATTGCAGTAAAGACTTTTTTGAACAATTAAAAAATAATGACTATGTTTATGTATTTACATATAGAAATAAATTGATTTCAAAATATAACACTTTGTGGTATGTTGTTTATTTTACTAAAATTTTTCCACTTTATTGCATGTACCTGTATAATATCCAAGATCTTAATATAGGGTCTTATCATTTATATGATCTTTACATGGAGATATTTTCTCATCTTGAGATATTTTTCTGCCTGAATTAGAAATTAAAAATTGATTTATTTTCAACCCCAGCAAGAGTTTATTTCCTCTAAATTCTTGTAAAAAGGTTACTCACTTTTTAGCTTACCTCTCTCTTCCCATTACCTATATTCAACAGCTAAAATAAGATAATTTACTCTTTTACTTACCAAAAGCACCTACCTAAATTTCATTAAGTATATTTTGTATCCTATAATTACCCAAAATAATAGTTTTGACAATTTTTAAGCTGCCACATGAAATATATCATCTTACTTGAACTTGCTATAGCCATCTCTCATTGTTTTTTCCAAATTTCCACTAACAATTTATTCACAACTTCTCCAGCTTTTCCTCCCTGGCTTCATATCATTTTGTTCAGCCTCCATCTATCACCCTGTTTCAAAAGCAATGATAAGTGTTTTATGTTTGTATTATTTTAGTCACTTACTTTTATGCACTAGTTTCTGTTAAAGTTAGTTTTTGTCGAATAGTGAACTACTCTGAAACTTAGTAGCTTAAAACAATAAATAGGCATTATTATTTTTTTCATGATATTCTTAGGTATTTGGGACTATATGGATAAAGTTGGTCTGATTCAAATATCTGGTGACTAACTCAATGTTGTCTGGGATGATACATGCCATATCTCTAAACATTCAGAAAATATCTCAGACTCGATCACATAGTAAATATTAATGGTTATAAAAGAGAGACAGTTATAATGCACAAGTGCTTTTCAAACTCTGTTTGCATGGCATTTCCTAATGCATTATTAGTCAAAGAAATGGCCAAGCCCAGATTCAAACATGTTTAAATATATTTCACCCCTAGATGAGAAGAGCCTCAAAGTCATGTTTAAAAAATTATGAATACAGAAACAGAACAAACATATCATAAACCAATAATAATTAAAACAATGTTTTTAAATAACAAAACCTAAGCACCAAAATTTAGTAATAATAAAGAACCACATCCAACTTTTAAAAGTAGATCACCTATTACAAGTAAGGAGGAATTAACTGGATTTGAACTAATACTTGGATTCAGAACATCTAGAAAATCTTTCTTGAAATTGATTTATTGTTGCTGTATTACATTTATCCCCATTTCATCCCCATTGCTCTCCCTGTCCCACTCACCTCCCCTTCTCCCACATTCAATCCCTAGTCTGTTGTCCATGTCCATGTTTCATTTATACTAGTTTCTTGGCTAGCCCCTTCCTCTTCTTTGCCTCTTTCTCCCCCTTCCTCCTCCCCTTGCAAACTGTCAGTCTGTTCCTTGTTTCCATGCCTCTGGTTCTATTTTTCTCATTTGCTTGTTTTGTCCATTAGTGTCCTGTATTAGGTGAGATCATATGCTATTTATCTTTCACTGCCTGGCTTATTTCACTAAGCAAAATACTCTCCAGTTCCATCCATGCTATTGCAAAAGATAGAAATTCCTTCTTTCTTTCTGCTACATAATATTCCATTGTGTAAATGTACCACAATTTTTGATTCATTCATCCCTGATGGGCACTTAGGCTGTTTCCAGCACTTGGCTATTGTGAATAGTGCAGATATGAACGTAGATATGCATAGGTTCTTCTGAATTAGTGTTTCAGGATTCTTTGGGTATAATCTTAGCATGGAGTTCCCGGATCAAAAGGCAGTTCAGTTTTTAGTTTTATGAGGAAATTCTGTACTGTTTTCCATAGGGGCTGTACCAATCTGCATTCCCACTGACAATGCAAGAGGGTTCCCTTTTCTCCACATCCTCGCCAGCACTTGTTGTTTGTTGATTTGTTAATGATGATCATTCTGACCATCATGAAGTGGTATCTCATTGTGCTTTTAACCTGCATCTCTCTGATGGCTAGTGATATTGAGCATTCTTTCATATGTCTATGGGCCCTTTGTATGTTCTTTTCAGACAACTATCTGTTTAGGTCCTTTGCCCATTTTTAAATTGGGTTGTCTGCCTTCCTGGTGTTGAGTTGTACAAATCTTTTATATATTTTGGAGATCAAACCCTTGTCTGAGGTATCATTGGCAAATATGTTTTTCTATATTGGTTACCTTTTCATTTTGCTGATGTTATCTTTAGCTAAACAGAAGCTTTTCAATTTAACATAGTCCCATTTGTTTATTTGTCTTCTTATTTCCCTTGCCCTGGGAGAAATATTGGTAAAAATATTGCTGCATGGGATATCTGAAATTGTACTGCTTGTGTTTTCCTCTAGGACTTTATAATGCCATGACTTATGTTTAAATCTTGACAAAATATTTAAGAATCTGCTTGATAAAATGAGACAATTACCAACACAATTAAGTTTTGTTATTTCAATAATCCAGAGATTAGAGAAGGATTAGATAAAAAGAACATATTGTCTAAATACTCAAATTATCTTTTCAAAATTTTATATGTAATGACTGAGTCTATATATTACTTGGCATACAAATAAATGTAATCAAAGCTAAGAGGTTAAAGATATTCAGCATATTCTAATATGAGTCACATTAAAGTATTTTATTATAATTAGGATGAACATAATCTAGAAATTAAATGGCAAGATGGAAAATATTCACAGATAATTTATATTAAACATCAAGTAAAAATTAATATTTTGCAAAATTGTGAACTAATTTTTGAACTAACAAATAAAATTAACATCAGATTAAATATAAGTAAGGATTAAATTGGGGGAAATGAAAAGTAGGTCAGAAGAAATTATAATAATTGGTGCACTAATTTTCAGAAGACTGGAAAACAATAAGAAAAAGAAACATGTAATAAAATTTAAAAGTTTCTGTCATGTGTAATTGTGTCCTAGAAAGAGATGAGAGGCAATGAGGCAGGAGCTATAAGTGAATTGTATTAATTAGTGTTGATATAGTGTTGATTACTGAGAATTTTCTAAAATATATTAAAGACATATCAAGCAATATATTTAAGAAGGGTTAAACTATAACCAAAATAAATATAAATCCACACCAGGATACATGATAGCAAAGCTGCTGAAAACAAAGAAAAATAGAAAAAAAAAATCATCCAGATGAAAAAGATTTATTACACTCAGGAAATAATAATAATAATGATTGCTGACATCAAATATACAGTAATATTCTTCTAAATATTCCAAGGGCAAAAGAGGAAATCACAGAAGAAAATTTTTAAAATATTTTAAACTAAATGATTGTACAATTAGGCATATTAAGATTCATGATTTTTAGTCTCCCTCCACAACTAAGAAGGAATATATCTACCTCAAAATTAGAGAAAACCAGAAATTCCAGAAAACAGAGCTGCATGGAAGACCAACAGACAAAGATATAAAGAAGAAATATTCATCCAGACAGATAAGCAGGGTGGAGCCAGGACAGAGAGGATGCTGTATGGCAACATGTTTTGGTGACACAGCATCTGCAGCCAAATGGCAGCTGAGGTTGGACAATGAAAAGCGCAGTCACAAACATACAAAAAAAAAAAAAAAAAAAAAAATGGTGACACCTGGGGAGCGTTTATGGTACCAAACCAGAATGTGCAGCTCGGAGTTCCAGCACTGGGGAGATAATAAAGCCTCATTGCTTCTAACTGTGAAAACCAGTGGGAGTTGGGGTGGAGAAAGGAACTTCCAGTCTCTCAGCAGAGTCCAGTTGTTTAGAGGCCCCCGAGGTCCTAGAACATCCATAGATCTGCCTACTTTGGGAACCAATGCCAGGACAACAGCTAGAGAAGTGACAGTCTGCTACCAAAAGTAGGAGAAGTACCTGGAAAAGGGTCAAGTGCTAAGCAATCATCATTGTTCCCTCTCAGACCTCTCCCCCACATATAAAGCCACAACATGGTAAAACAAGCCACCCATGCTGATGAATACATAGAGGCTCCACCTCATACAGATAACAGGAGCTACAACTCTACCTAAGAAACAGAGGTAAACACAGGGGCCTGTCAAATTGAGGAGACAGGCCTTCAGTGGTCAGGGGGAAAGAGGTTGGGGGGAGGGGGGAGGCAGAGGCAAGGAAGGGGAGCAGCTTAGACAAGAACCTAGTATAAAGGAACCATGGACATGGACAACAGGTGGGATTGACTTTGGGGGGAATGGGTGGGTGGGGAAGGGGACAGAGGGGAGCAAAAAGGGGATGAATGTAATACAACAACAATAAAATAAAATAAAATAAAAGACTATCAACTGATTTCTCAACAGACACTTTGCAAGCAAGAAGGGACTGGCAAGCAGTGTTCAAAGTAAGAAAAAGCAAGGAACTACAACCAAGATTGTTCTATCTAGTAAAGCTATCATTTAGAGTTGGAGAGCAGATGAAGTGCTTTCCAGACATGGTAAAGCTAAAGACATTCATCATTACCACGCCATTATTGTATGAAATGTTAAAAGGACTTACTTAAGAAAAAGAGGATCAAAACTATGAACCACAGAATATAAAGAAATAAAAATTAAAAAACAAATGAAACAAGCAGCTAGAATAGGATCAGAACCATAGGTATTGAGATCATTGGGAAGGTTATCAGCTGGGAAGGGTTAGGGGAAGAAATGGGGAAATGGTACAGGGATTAAAAGACATAAATGGTGGGCACAAGATACACAGGGAGAAGTTAGGAATAACATAGAAATGAGTGAAATCAGGGAACTTATATACACTACTCATGGACATGAACTAAGACAGGTGGGATTATGGGAGGGAAGACATGTACTTGGTGCAGGGGAGGGAAAAGAAATTTGGACAATTGTAACAGCATAATAATAAAATATACAAAAAAAGATTTATGGTTTTAAAAAGTCATGATTATAGGGCAATGTACAACCATAACTACATGTAAAAAGTGCTTTTAATTTATACATCTAACTTATACACACAAGGATACACATATTTTAACATAGTTATGTATTTTTTTCACATATGCATTTCAATGAATGATATATACAGTTTTCAAAATCTTATTAAAACTACATCCTGACCCTTATTTCTCAATATTTATAATAATCAAATGTAAAGAAATTGTATATCAAAATATAAAAGGAACAAATCTGTAAAGTTAAAAGTATATTTTTCCTATAAGGTAACATTAAAATATTTTTATAACTACAGAATAGATAAATATTCCTTAAATAGATCATATAAAGTAATAATAAATAAGAGAATTATTGATGACATAATATCAAGCATATTTTGGGTGATATAAAAATTAATCATTTCTATTCCTCTGAAGGCATAATTACAAGAGTCAAAAGAAAAACCACAAAATAAAAGAGGGAAACAAGCAGAGATGGATTTATCATAAAACATATAAAGTTCACTTACACTTTTCCAGGTCTTTCCAAGGTCTTTTTGGAAAGATCCTAGCAATATGTTCATATGAGAAATGTTTGTAAAATTCATTAGGCTGAGTTGTTGTATTTATTTACTGTAATTGCCTGTATATCATTTTTATCTCGGTTGAATTTATTTTTAGATCAGATGGCTCTGAAGTTACTCTACATATATTTCCTTGAGGTTCCACCTAAGAAACATTGATTTAGAGGTACATTTCCCATTGTTAAATTGTTATTGATTATTGCCATGTGTTGGAATGGCTTCCAGAATATGCCTATTACCAACTATGGTGATTCACCCAGAAGCATAAGGATATGTCTCAAAACACATCACAACTTCTCTTCAGACTTCTCTGTAACCTTCTACTCCTACAGTAAGAAAACTGGTTCTCAACATCTGCCATTCTTTTGCTTAATTTTTCTTTCCCAGTATCCATGAGGACCACTGTCATATCACTTAAACTATACTCCTATTTGTGCATATGTGTGTGTTGGGGAGATCTTTATCAGCTAGAGTACAGCATTTATCCACATTTCTTTTTGCCTTTAGTCTCACAGGTTACATTCATTTCCAAAGTTACTAACGTCAGGAACCCTTCCCCCATTCCCTACAGTGAGGTTGTTAAATATATTTGTAACATGATAAGATCTTTTTATCATGGTCTGAATTAAATTCTAAAAGCCGGGGGGAGGAAAGATGGTGACAGAGGAGAGAGCAGTGCTGATGGTGTTCTCACGTACCAGAGCAGCTAGAGGACAAGACAGGGAGCTCAAGATGTCTTCAGGACCCTAAGAATTGGAACGGTCAGCATCTGGACACAGGGGAGAACAGCCCAGAGGCAGCGGAGACCAGCTGGATAATAGGTGAGGTGGTTCCTGACCAGCCGGCGGGCCTAGGTTGGCTCTGCCCAGAGGGGTGCGTTTGACCTAGGCCAGCTCTGGGCTCCCTGGTGACTAGAAATCTGAACAGTGAAGTGTGGGCAGTGAGGGCAAATGCCGGAGGGAACAAGGAATTGAATTCATGCAGGGGAGGGACTTTGTGAGAGACTCGTTCTGGCAACAGGGAGAGGAAGCTCCTCATAGAGCTAGAGGTGGAGGAGAAGAGTCCTGCGGGGAACAGAGCTGGGGAGCAGGAAAGTGCACCCACCAGGGCAGCGAGAGAGCCGAAAACGGTGCTGCTGGGCCACCTGGGAAACAGTAGCTTGAAGCCCCTACAAGGGGGGAGGCCCAGCTCTGCGCAACCACACAGGCCCCCAGGCTCTGCAGGAACTCCAAACTGCGAGCTGGAAACTAGTACCGGGGGCAACTGACCGCCCATAGCCCAAGACAAAGGCCGCAGATCACAGAGGCCACGTGAAGGACTCCTTGGAGAGCTGGTTGGCTTGGAGGATTGGCACTCACCCTGGGGGAGCTGGGCAGTGTTGGCGATCCTGGGGACTGTTGGCAGACAGGGGCTGCCTCCCTCCGGAACTGCAGGGGCAGGGCCAGTCATCATAGGGACCAGCTAGGTTGCAGGCTGCCCTGCAGGGGTGCCAGGTGCCCATCACAGGCAGGACCCTCTGCCAGGAGTTGGAGGGGACACCCTGCGAGCCCCAGGATACTGGCAGCCCTAAAACCCAGCTAGGCTGCAGAAGGCCCAGCCTACCTGGGGGCCGACACTCAGAATCAGCCATGACTGTGACAATCAGAAGCCCTGCCACTCCAAGACCAGCTAGACTACAGACTGCAGAGACCTGACAAGAAAAAGAGGCAGCCTCAGGAAATGGATTGATGTTAATCTCAAGCACCTGAGTTATAGCGAGAGCTACATGAACTATTAATCCCCAACATATCCTTTTCAAAAGTTACTTCTCGCATATTTTTAATCCCCCCTTATCTCAATCCACCTAGATACCCAAGACCCTCCCCTTACTCTTGATTTAAAGTCTACTCACTCACTGGCTACAATGCACTCCCAGTCCTCAATCTAAATATTCCTCCCTTCCCCAGCCACCTAAACCCTTTCTTTAGTCTTTTCTTCCTTCATTTTTTTTCCCCTCCTTTTTTTATTTTTTATTTTTCTTGTTTTCTTCCTGTTAAAGCCCACAGGTTCTGGCTCCACCTGGACCAATCAGAGATCATAAAGGGTGAACAGACACCCAAACCCTTTCTTTATTAATATTGATTTCTCTTTGTCTTGTGACTCCCCCCCTTTTTTTTTCCTTCTTCCTTCTTTTCTCCCTGATAAAGCCCACTGGTCCTGGCACCGCCTGGACCAATCAGAGATCATAAAGGGTGAGCAGACACCCAAACCCTTTCTTTATTAATATTGATTTCTCTTTATCTTGTGACTTTCTCCCTCCCTCCCCCCCCCCTTTTTTTCCTTCTTCTTCTTTCTTTTCTTCCTGATAAAGCCCACTGGACCTGGCTCCACCTGGACCAAACAGAGATCATAAAGGGTGAACAGACACCTAAACCCTTTTTTTATTAATATTGATTTCTCTTTGTCTTGTAACTTTCTCCCTTTTTTCCATTCTTTCTTTTTTTTTTTTTTCCTCTGCTAAAAAGTCCTCAGGTCCTGGCTCCATCTGAACCAATAAGGGATTATTGAGGGTGAACAGCCATCTAAACCCTTTCTTCTTATTATTATTACCATTTTAATTTCTTTTTTCCATTTTTTTGTTTTTGTTTTTGTTTTGTTTTGTTTTGTTTTGTTTTGTTTTTTGTTCTTTTTCTGCTAAAAGCCCACAGGTCCAGAATACAACCAGACAGCCCAAATAAAGCGCACACCAAGAATAGCAAGTGGAGAAAATCTGGGAGATGGCAACATTGAACTCCACAAATCTCCTATCACAGAAGGGTGCTCAATTAGGACAAGGAAGCAAAGCAGGTTAATCCAAGGAAAAAACAAAAAAAATAAAAAGCAAGCAAGAACAGACAACCAAAATGGGGAAAAAAAGAATCAATCCATCACCAAAAGGAAAGGAAGAATCCACAGAAAGACCACCAAATGAAACAGAGGCACCTGAATTATCAGATAAGGAATTCAAAAGAATGATGATAGAGAAGCTCAGTGAGCTCAGCCACATCAAAAAAAACTATAAACAACTCCAGGAGAACTACAAAAAACTCCAGGAAAATTACGAAGAACTCCAGGGAAATTACAAGGAACTTACTGAGAACTATAACAGCATGAAAAAGGACATAGAAACTATCAATAAGTGCCAGGAGAAAAAGAAGAATACAATTTCTGAATTACGTAATACAGTAGAAGGAATCAACAGTAGGCTAGAGGAAGCAGAGGACCAGATCAGCGAGTTGGAGGATAATGTAGACAAATACTCCAAGACATTACAAGAGAATAAAAAAAAGACTGAATAAGACTGAAGAGGGGTTAAGAGAGCTGCAGGACAACATGAAATGTAACAACATCCATATCATAGGAATACCAGAAGGAGAAGAGAAACAAGGAATGGAAAACCTGTTCAAAAAAGTCATGATAGAAAATTTCCCTAACATGATGAGTGAAAACATGAATCCAGTTCAGGAAGCACAGAGGGTCCCAATGAGGATCAACCCAAACAGACCAACACCAAGGCACATTATTATTAAAATGGCGAATTTCA
>PVIW01013694.1:0-26284 GCA_004026585.1 Noctilio leporinus | reverse complement strand
AAACAGCCTAAGTGCCCATCAGTGGATGATTGGATCAAAAAACTTTGGTACATTTACACAATGGAATTCTATATAGCAGAAAGAAAGAAGGAACTTGTACCCTTTGCAACAAGATGGATGGAACTGGAGAGTATTATGCTTAGTGAAATAAGCCAGTCAGTGAAGGACAAATATCATATGATCTCACCCATTACGGGGCAATAATGGGCAAGACTAACAACAAGCAAAACAGAACCAAGTATATGAATACAAGGAATAGGCCTGCAGTGGTCAGGGGAACGGGGTTGGGGGGAGGGGGAGGTAGAGGCAAAGAAGGGGAGCAGCTTAGACAAGAACCTAGTATAAAGGAACCATGGACATGGACAACAGGTGGGATTGACTTTGGGGGGAATGGGTGGGTGGGGAGCGGGACAGAGGGGAGCAAAAAGGGGATGGGTGTAATACAACAACAATAAAATTAAAAAAATAATAAAGCTGTCATTTGTATTCTCGGAGCTATTGGCACCCAAGTACAGAGGTGGGCCATTTGTTTTTCTGTTTAAACAACTATATCTGGATGTAGCCTTTTAAAAGGCTATACAGGTACCTGCAATGGAATCACCCAGTGAGTTTACTCTACTTGCACGTTGATGGGTCTCACCCCAGACCTACTGAATTATAGCCTTTGAGGACAGGGCACTCAGGAATCCTACTTTCTTCAAATAAGTGTTAAATTTTAGAATGGCTTTAGATTTACAGAAAAGTTACAAAAGTAGTAGAGTTCCCATTGATGCCGTACTGTTTTCTTTATTACCATGGCACACTTGTCACAATTAATGAATATTATTATTAATTATAGTCCGCACTTCATTCACATTCTTTTTTCTTTCCTTTTTCTATTACAGAATCTTATCTGGGATACCACATTACATTTTTTAATTGTGATATAAATGTCTCTTTAGGCTTTTCTTGGCTGTGACAGTTTCTCAGGTTTTCCTTGTTGTTGATGATCTTTGAGAATTTAGAGGAGTATTGGAGAGTATTTTGTAGAATGCCTCTCAATTGGGATTTGAGTGATGTTTTCCTCATGGTTAGACTGGGGTTAATGGGTTTTGGAAGGAAAGCCACAGAGAGGTCAAGTGCCTTTCTCATCATATCACATCAAGGATATGTACTACCAACATGACTCACTGTTAATCACCCAGCTTGTCAAAACCTTGAACACTCAGCTGAGATGGTTTTGACAGGTTTCTCCTCTGTAAACTTATTTCTTTTCTCCCATCCTTTAATACTGCACTCTTTGCAAAAATGCATTGTGGATAGGCCACATCACTGGGGAGGGGAGTAGCTATATTAATTATTTGGAATTCTACTGCATGAGAAACTTGCCTATTTATCTGTTTGATCATTTATTTATATCAGCATGGAGTCATAGATATTGGGTCATAATCCAATACTACTTTGTTAATTGAGTAACTCTAGCTTTGTCCATTGGGAACTCTTCCAATTGGCTCCTGAATCATATATATATATATATATATATATATATATATATATATATATCCCCATTACTATATATTTTGAGCTTACTTCAGGGACTTTCTGCTTTAAGAGTCCACATTTTTAGAAGACCCCCACACACTCTAAAATTCAAGATTATTCATTTTCAGTTATCACACCCAGCAATTTCCAAATAGCTTATTTATTTGTAGAAAGGGAACAAAATAGTTTTAAAAATTCATAGAATGAACTGTATCCTCAAAATCTCTTTCAAGTTATACATAGCATCTATAACCAAGGCATGTATAGAGAGGCAGTTATTTAATCCAGTGAAGAGATCAAGACTCTTCTGAGGAGAATCATCAGTGAACTGTTCTCCTGGGAGGTGCAGGGTTTCTGGGCCACAAGTGCATTGCAGGGTGAGGACAGCAGTTGTTCTGACTTAGCCTGGTCACTATCAAAGAGGATATCAGGGTAGTAAATCTGAGGGCTGCCAGTGGGGTGTGGCTGGAGCATCATTCACAGAGTGGTTGTGTGGACTAAGGCCAGGGCTGAGTGAGCCTGTGCTGCAAAGATAGGAAGGAAATGGCTGTTCCCACAAGGTCCTGAATGCATGTCTGTGTCTGTCTGGATTGTGTGTCCACTTACACTTGTGCATTTCTTCTATCATCCTTGGTTCTGCTGTCTGCTTTTTACAAGGGGATTGGATTGAGAGCCTTTTTTGCTGCAGAAGGTGCATGCTGTGTGTCAACACGTCGAGTCCTTGGCACTGCGACCAGAACAGACCTCAGGGTCTTGCTGAACACTTTGCAGTCACGGCACAGCCTTGGCACACAGACCACCCAGCTTGCAGGGAACTGGCCATTGTTTTTCTTGGCTCTTCTTTGGTCTCTGTATTTGCTTTTGCTCATCTGCCTTAACTGAACATATGTTTACCTTTTCAGAATTCATCTGGTAGTGTTTCTAATTAGTGATAACAACAAAGTGCATATACACCTTCACATTATGGTATTTTAAACTGCTAAATATCTGGTCTTATCGCCAGGAATCACTGGTCAGCGATTATGTAAACCCCAGTATTTCCCATTTTGATTATTTCTACCCTCATGCCAGTTTTCTTGTCCCCATCCTCCCTCCCCTCAAAGCAACCTTTCCTCCCTTGGTTCTGCAGAGGATATGTAAGAACGGCCTTCAGGTAATCTTCCCCTGGCAGGCTGCCTCATCAGTAGCAGCTGTCCTCTAGGTATGTCTCTTGGCACACTTTGTTGCATTCTGGAAGCACTGTGGTTTTTTGAACTTTAGTTGTTATTGATTATTTTTACTGGGGATTGGGTGTGTTGTGTTTTGTCTCATAGGGATTTTTCCCATCTGGTGCTGGGCTTGACTTTATGGCACAGGTTCATTTGAAATGGGATTGCTACACCCCCACCCCCAATTTGAAGCAAGAGCATAGATGGGCTGTACTTTTAATTCTCTTTCTGTCACCTGCAAGGAATATGTCATTTCAGTCCTAAAGAGGAAAAAGAACTACATCTGAAATAATCTAATGTAAGTGTGTGCCAACCCTGAGACAGCAATTTCAAAAGTTTTGTGTGATTATCTATGCCAAAGTCACCTTTTTGAGTTTCCACTCAAGGTCTATAATAATGATGACAAAAATAATGTTAACAGTAGTAAAAAGTAGCTTACTTTTGTTGAATGCTCTCTAGTTGGTAAAAATCCCTTTGCATAGTTTAGTTTTCACAATAACTACCCCCATTTTACAGTTGAAGTAACTGATATGCAGAAAAAAATGTTTCCTTTAAACTCATAAAGGTCCTACAGGTATACAGTGGTAATTTGACTGGGGAACCTCAGTAAATAAACCAAGCAACTGTATTAGAATAGGGTAGAAATGAATGGCGATACCAGTAAGAAAGAAAGAAATCTCTTCTTGTGTCTATGTGGATTTAAAAGAACGCTAGGCGGAGCTAGGGGCCTTGTCTGTAGGATAGCGGCCCAGGATTCCTGCCCAGGATCTGCATCTTTGCCTGTTTCTCCTGGGCCCTTCCTTCTGATCTCAGGCTGTTCTAAACTTCCCCAGTTCGGCTCCAGGCCTGCCCCCCACTGAGGAGGTACTTTCCTGTCCGTTCCCCAAGGATGCTCCTCTGGGCTTCCAGCCACTCAACACTGACCTTGCTGTCACCTTCCTCCATTCCCTTCCTCCAGGAGGTCTCAGTTGGATTCTGCGCTAACCCCTAACCCATTTCTTCTTCCCAGACTGTCAGAGAGCATCTACAGCAAAATGCTACTCAGCTATTAAAGTGAGTTCTAATTTTCAGCTTGGCTTTTAAAGCATTAAAATGCTGAGAGCTTGGGTCCTGCCCTGCAGTAGTTGTCGAGGCTCATGGACTGGCTTGGTCCATCATCAAAAGGGTCCCTTCTTCCTCATGGCCAATCATAGTCTTGGCCAGAAGCAGAGGGTGGTCCAAGCATTTTTTGGGGTCTCCTTTCAGGTTTCCTTTGGACAAGGGGAGCCCACCTAGTACAGGCTCTTGGAAGTCCCCTTTTGTCTTGGCCTGTTGCCCACTTTCCCTTTCTACCTCTCTCCTTCAGGGTTCTGCTTCATCTTGCAGTGAGGACTGCTTCTCTTGTTTAGGTGTGAGCAAGCTCTGTTAACTCTGGATCCTTAATGTTCTTCAGAGCCAAGTACCCATAGGGTAAAATAACATCAACAGCAACAATAAACTCCACTTACTAATACCCAAGTTGATAGGTTTACCCTAAGTCCTTCTCACCCTGAACACACACAACGCAAACCAGGGGTGAGGTTGGGAGGGTGAGGATGAACAGAAGCTCATCTTATGCCATTAGCAATTCTCTGATAGCCTTGAAAATTCCCAGGTCCTACCTAGTTTTGGAGCCAGAGTTACAGGCCCCCCTAAAGCAGGATGCATGTGCCCATCGCTTCTGTTTCTTTTAAAACCTGTACTTTCTTTGGTAGCAAGTTCCTCAGGTAAGGAAATGCTTTTCATGTAAGGGACACCATCATCTCACACCTTGGAGCACAACAAAGATGACTAACTGTCCATGGCCCAGTGGTGACTGCTCATACTTATTGTGTTTTCATCTGCCCCAGGTGTTCTCCATGACTATGACATTCCCTATATTCTATTTTTTGTAAACCTTCATTCAAATACTGTACCAGACAGTGTGAAGGAAGTGGTACACATAATGAAAATTTTGTCCTTGCTGCCCTCCTGAAACCCATGTTGCAAGGGAGAGGTAGCTGGTGGGTACACATTTTCATAATCTATGCTTCCTTTGCATAATTTATTTGTGTTTTCAGGTGTATTGAATGAAGTATTAAGCAATCTCCAGAGGAGGGTGAGGTGAGCTTTGATGTAGATGATCAGTTGAGTTTTCCTGAGGTAGATGAAATTTGGCCATGACCTTGAAGGGTGTCTAGGACTGTGACTGGCAAAAATATCCATTTGAAAGAGTGGTTCAGGCAGAGTGGAGCATAAGGGTTTGTCTTCAGGGACCCTGGGTAGAACCATCTGACTACTCATATGCCATCTGACAATGTGGAGACAGGAGGAAAAATAATGGGAAGGGATATAGGAGTGACACTGTTGAGGGTTTCCATAATAGAGGAGTGTTTTTCCAGTTATAACAATATAAAAAAGAACTCTATCTGTACATTAAAAATCATCGGCATAATTCTGTAGAGGAACAAGACAGCTATTACTTACCACTATACTGTTTCTTTCAGTTTGGACCTTTTAAGAAGATGAAAAATATGTACCAGTATCCTTGTTCCTGTGCAGCAACTGTTTTTAACAAAAATGAATAATTTATTATATTTAGTTTTCTTTTTGACTTTGTAAATGGCCTCATGCACTTTAGTTTTGTTTTGTGCTTGCAGTCTGCATGTTTTGGGGTTTAAGAATGCAGGCCCGGAGGCCAGTCCGT
Source organism: Noctilio leporinus (assembly GCA_004026585.1). Taxonomy (NCBI): domain Eukaryota; kingdom Metazoa; phylum Chordata; class Mammalia; order Chiroptera; family Noctilionidae; genus Noctilio; species Noctilio leporinus. The sequence continues at coordinate 20,851 of PVIW01013694.1, read as the reverse complement.
CTGGGTCTAAACCTCAGCCCGGCTGCTTCCCGAAGGTGAGATGGGGAACAAATGACTTAACGCTCCGTTTCTCTGTTTCTTCATCTGTGAAATGGAGATCCTGACAGTATGTACATTCCAAAGTTTTTGTGGGGATTAAATAAAATTATACGTGTAGAAACTTAACTTCTCGACACAAAGGCGACAGTAAGTTTTTGCTATTGTTATTATGCTTTTAAAAACTAAATAAATTATTCATATTGCTGTTGAGAAAATGGAAAAAGTAACACATACACATGGTAAGCAACAGCCACAACCACAATCCTGGATTAGTATTGGAGGGTGAATAATAAATGAAACTCCCATCCTTCACCTTCTGGTGCCTTCCCAGCCTGAGGTAATAGTGGTTACATAGCTTGGAATCTTTCTGCAATCAGTTTGCATTCCTGGAGCATATATAAGTGTGTGCCTCCCTCCCTCTGAAGCTAAAATAATGTGTATGTATGTGCATGTATACATAGATGCTTAAAGACATATATGTGTCATATGCAGGTTATATTTTCACATTATAACATATTTTAGTAATTATTTTACATCTGTAATATAGACTTAGGTAGTTCTTTTAAATGATAACATATTTCATTTCATATATATAAACCCAGTCCCTTATAAATAGAATATTAAAATTGCTTCCAGCCTTTGTGTTAGAAATAATGTGCCAATCATGATAGATACTATCGCATTGCAAATTATGAAGTGACTTCTTCTCTGTCTTTCCATAAATTCTTCAGCACAATCTACATTTTTCATGCATGTTTGTGAGTTGGATTTACTTTGGGAACTGTGATGCGAAGTGTTGTATTCAGCTTCAAGGTAATATAAAAAACCCAGAGGTTACCTAGATGTACATGGAGAATTTTTTAGTGAGGAAATCCTATAATAAACGATGATTACCCTAACTTCTGGCCAAAATGGAGAAACATGGGTAGACATGCTTTCTCTCCTTCTACAACCATAAGAAGGTACATCTACCTCAAAACAAAAACAATTGGAACTACCAGAAAATTAAACTGCATGGAAGTCCAACAAACAAAGATATAAATAAGCAATACAAATCCAGACAGGTAGGAAGGGCAGAGCCAGAATGGAGAGGACCCGGTGTGGTGGTGGTGGTGGTGGCAACAAGGCAGTGGTCGTGGCCAGCCAACAGAAAGAGCAGTCACACATTATAAAAGCCAGGAGGGACGCCTGGGGAGCGATCCCATTCCCAGGCCAGATGGTGCAGCTTATAGTTCCAGTGCTGGAAAAATAAAGCCGAAATGCTTCTGGCTGTGAAAACCAGTGTGAGCCAGGGTGGTGGAAAAAACTGCCCATCTCACATGAAAGTTTTAGAAACCCCAGGTCCTAGAATGTCCACAAACCCACACACTCTGGGAACCATCACTAGGGCAACAGCTAGAGAGGTGCCAGTCATATTCAGGAAGGAGGTGAATTGACAGGAAAACAGTGCTGAGCAAACAGCATTGTTCTTTCTCTGACCTCTCCCCAATGTTACAGTGCCACAAGGTGGTGAAATCTATATCGTATATGCGTGATACATGTGAACTGAGGGGCATTGGGATTACTGAAGGGAAGGGAGGAACTGGTCAGAGGAGGGCAAAAGGGAAACAAATTAGGAAAACTGTAATAGCATAATCAATAAAATAGATTTAAAACATAAACAAACAAATAAATAATATTATTACCCTTAAAATGTTTCTTTTGAAGAGATTTTTCTACATCAAGCACAAAAAGCAGATTACACATTTTCATTTTTTTTAAAGATTTATTTCATTATTTTTAGAAAGAGGGGAAGGGAGAGAGGCAGAGAGGGAGAGAGACATCAATGTATGGTTGCATTTCACCTGCCTCCAGCCACAGACCTGACTGGAGACCTGGTTTGCAACCTGGTTATGTGCCCTGGCTGAGGAGTCGAACCTGCAACCCTTGGGTTCGCAGGCCGGCGCCTTAACCACTGTGCTACCAGCCAGGGCTCACATTTTCAGTTTTTATTAGTGTAACTGTTGCTGTTTTAATATACTTTAAAACAAATCCATGAGTTAAAAAATGACAAAGAAAAAGCATCTGTATATAAATAGGTGAATATTTTATTTTATTTTTATTTTTAAAGTTATGTGAAGTTTTTTTTTTTTTTAAAGATTTTATTTATTATTTCCAGAAAGAGAGGAAGGGAGAGAGGCAGAGAGGGAGAGAAACAGAGAAACACCAAGGTATGGTTGTCTTTCACTTGCCTCCAACCACAGAGCTGGCTGGAGACCTGGCTTGCAACATGGTTATGTGTCCTGGCTGGGAATAGAACCAGCAACCTTTGGGTTCTCAGGCCGGTGCCTTATCCACTGTACCACCAGCCAGGGCTTAAAATAAGATATGTTTTAAATCTTCTCTTGAGGATATGTTTATTAATTTTCAAGAGAGAGGAAGGGGGTGCATGGAGAGAGAGAAACAAAGGTGTGAGAGAGAAACATCTACCAGTTACCTCCTGTACATGCCCTGACCAGGGATTGAACCAGCAACCTTTTGGTGCATGGGGTGATGGTCCAACCAACTGAGCCACCCAGCCAGGACAGAAGACATACTTTTTAAAGTATCAAATTAAAAGGGGGAAAAAAAAAACTGCTGGAGGAAGAAATACAGACAATGGTAAGAAAGAAAAGGCATATTGGAGAAGGACAGAAACATAAGAATGAAAAAAAGCATAGCAGCTGGGTCTACTACAGCTGAACCCCTAGGAACACCAGACAGCTCTGTGGACAACTTGTACAGCCACTGTTATAATAAATATTAATCTTTAAGGCTCTTTAGTCATTGAAGAAAAAAAGGCTTAGTATAATAATAATAGATTGGCTCAAGTAAGCTAGTGAGCAAGTATGTAGTATATGTTAAATTAATCTTCATCAAGATTAGTTTTGAAATGTCATTTAAAGGGGGAATCAGCTGCCACCTGAACTACGCACTTTTAGAGATAAACCAATTGCTTAACAGTGCTGGATAATGAGGACTTACTGTGTTCTTAAATGTATACTGTTAACTTTTTAAATGTTATCTTCAGAGAGAAAGAGATCTGTTTGTTTATTATTTAGTAAACTATCTTTGGTTATACTGTTTGTTTCTTGTTCAAGTTGTTTAAGAAAGTGTCACTATGAAATATCAATAGTGGCCATGGCAAGACTCAGAAAAATGACCCACAGGTCTAATTCCATTCCAAAGAATTTAAGGGACTTTCCAAATTAATTTATTTGAATTCTACTGGGAATTTACAGTTCAGAAAGGGGCAGAGACACACTAATGGTCTTTTATCATCAATAAAATTAGGGTTTGCTAAGCAAATGACTTCTATTTAACCTCTGGGAAACTAACTTCTTAAGTATCATCAAGTTTTGTTACAGGCATATGTTCACAAACAAATGGTGTGTGATAGATGACATTACTGATCTACCTAATTTTTAATTTAACTTTCAAGGTCTTTACTTGACAACAATCTTATTGGTTTACTTGAAATGATGGATTTTTTTTTTTTTTTTTTTTTTGAAGAGTCAGATTTCCTTCCTAGCCCTCTGCCATTTCTTAAATGGGTCTGAATTTAGGTTAATACTTCATTTCAATACTTCATTTTGTAAATTTATTTTCTTGAACATTCTTGAAATTAGGGGTCTTGAACTTCAATCTTTTTAAATCAATGTTTTATTGATTATGCTATTATAAGAGTCCCAATTTCCCCTCTCTGTCCCCTTCCACCTGGTGGACCCCCTTTCCTCCAGCAGTTATTCCCCCAACCCTCCAACTCTTAGTTCCTGTCCACGGGCTATGCATGTAAGTTCTTCAACTTTAACCTTTCTTTTTTTTTAAATTTTATTGTTGTTGTGTTACATCCATCCCTTTTTTGCTCCCCTCTGTCCCCCCACCCACCCACCCATTCCCCCCAAAGTCAATCAACCTTTCTTATACTATTCTGAACATACCTCTGTCTATTTTGTACCTACCAATTATGCTTCTCAATCCCTGTACATTTTCCCCAGTTCTTCTCCTGATCCCTCCCAGCTGATAGCCCTCCAAATGATCTCTATGTCTATGATTCTGATCCTGTTTTAGTCATTTGCTTAGTTTGTTTTTGTTTTCTAGATTCGCTTGTTGATAGTTGTGAATTTGTTGTCATTTTAATGTTCATAGTTTTTAAAAAAGATTTTATTCATTGTTTTTAGATAGAGGGGAAGGAAGGAAGTGAAGGAGAGAAACCTCAATGTATGGCTACCCTTCATCTGCCTCCAACTGGGGACCTGGCTGGAGACTTGCTTGCAACCTGGTTATGTGTCATGACTGGGAATCAAACCAGTAGCCCTTGCGGTTTGCAGACCAATGCTCAATCCACTGAGCTACACCAGATAGGGCAAATGTTCATAATTTTGATATTCTTTTTCTTAAATAAGTCCCTTTAACATTTCATATAATAATGGCTTGGTGATGATGAACTCCTTTAGTTTTACCTTGTTTAAGAAGCACTTTATCTGCCCTTCCACTTTAAATGATAGCTTTTCTGGATAGCATAATTTTGGTTGTAGATCCTTGTTTTTTTCATCACTTTAACTACTTCTTGCCAGTCCCTTCTTGTCTGCAAAGTTTCTTTTGAGAAGTCAGTCGATAGCCTTATAGGAACTCCTTTGCTGGTAACTCTTTTCTCATCTCTTGCTGCTTTTAAGATTCTCTCTTTATCTTTAGCCTTAGGCATTTTAATTATGCTGTGTCTTGGTGTGGTCCTCTTTCAGTCCAACGTGCTTGGGACTCTCTGTGCTTTCTGGACTTGTACGTCACTTTTCTTTACCAAATTGGGGAAGTTTTACTCCATTATTTTTTTTAACTACATTTTCCATTTCTTATTCTCCCTCTTCTCCTTCTAGTACCCCTATCATTTGGATGTTGGCACTTTGGGAGATGTCCCAGAGTGTTCTTAAACTCTTCTAATTTTTTTTGAGTTCTTGTTTCTTCATTTTGTTCTAGTTGACTGTTTATTTCTTCTTTATGTTGCAAATCATTGATTTGAATTTTGGCCTCCTTCCCATGGGACCATTGGTCCCATGTTTTATTTTTCTTAAGCTTGCTTTGTATAAACTCCACTTCTTCCTTTATTCTGTGGCCATACTCAGTCATTTCTCTGAGCATCCTTATTGCCAGTGTTTTGAACTCTGCATCTGATGAGTTGGATATTTCCATTTTGTTTGGTTCTTTTTCTGGAGTTTTGATCTGCTCCCTCTTTTAGGTCATACTTTCCTGCCTTAACTTGACAGCCTTCCTGTGTTTGCCTCTGTGTATTATGTAGAGCTGTCACACCTGTTATGTTGTAAGGGTCAGAGCCTTAAGTATTCTCAGTGCTGGGTGAGCTGGTTCATGGCTTTGTGGGAGTATATGTGGGGGAGGAGTCAGAGAAGGAGCAGTGCTGCTTGCTTGGCATTTGTGCCATTTCCAGTTACTCTACCAGCTTTCCTTATGTGACTGGTCTTCCTCTAGCTGTTGTCCGGGTGATGGTTCCCAGGGTGGGTTTGCATACATTCTAGGACAGTGGGGGCCCTCTAAATGTACTCTCCTGAGAGACAGGCATTTTCTTCCACTGCTACAATTTCCACTAGTACTTATAACCAGAAACAATGCAGCTTTATTCTCTAGGCCCTGGACCTGTGAGCTGTATGGTCTGGCCTGGGGCTGGGATCACTCCCCAGGTGTCCCTCTCTGATTTTATAATGTGGCACCACTCATTCAGCCAGCTGGCACAGTCTCTGCCTTGCCACCACCTCCATTGCCACTTGCGCCTTCTCTGCCCTGGTTTGCCAGGTCCACCCTTCCTACCCATCTGGACAAATGTTTCCCCGTTAAATCTTTGGTTGTCAGACTTCCATGCAGTTTAATTTTCTGGCAGTTCTGGTTGTTTTCTTTGTTTTGAGATAGTTGTAATTCTTAATGGTTGTGTGAGGAAATGAAGCATGTCCACCTATGCCTCCATCTTGAGGCATCTTGAGGCAGCAAGTGCCTCAATCCTTTTTTTTTTTTTTTAAAACAGGGTGATTTTGTTGCAGTGGTTCCTACTTTGGTCTGTGCAGAATGAAAAACCATTTTCTTTGTATTCCCAATCTGTCCTTATCCCCAGTGTTAATGAAGACTCTGTTAGGCTTCCCCCACCCTGCTCTTTTCCCTTGCTTTTCTAATACCAGATACATTAGCTACTCAAGGGAAGAAACCATAGTTTGGTTCTCATATGTGATGACGATATATTTCTTACAACCTTCCAGTGAATGCTCAGCAATGCTTCTAGGCTGTGGCCCTCATGATTCAAGTCTCCTTCAGTGGTATTGAAGCCTTTCAGATTAGGGCAATCCATTCTTGCCTGAATTGGGAGGCTAGCCTATCTGAGCACCTAGCAGAGAGCTCTATGTGCTGGATGACTCATTCCACACTTAGACAAAGCTGAGCTTAAAGAGCTTTGGACTGGACAAAGTTTTTTTCCCAATTCTTGACTTTAGAATAGTACTTCACCTTTCTGGTCTTTAATTTCTCCATCTTTCACATAAAAGAATGATATCTTTAAAAGCTATTCTAGCACAGAAATTCAGTGATTCTAAAGAAAGAAAATGAAAATCATAGCTGAAGTTGGTGTGTATTTTTAAGCCTTGTTCTCACCAAGATTTACCAGAGTTCTCTTTCCTCTCCGATGTTCCAGAGTTCATTATCCCTTCCACTGTGTTCTTTCAGTGTTTTGCCCTTAAAGGCTTCTCATTAGTTTATCATGTGATATTATACTTATGTATTTATAGTATTAGTCTCCTTTATGGGATTGGTCCCCTTTAGGGCAGGATCTGTATCTCACTCATCCTTTTATCTCCAGCTCCACATGCAGAATCTATCACATTAGCTATTCAGGAATGATTGTTGAAAAGTCATTCATCTATAGGAGTAAAAACCAATGTCACAGATCCTGAGAGTATTTTTCCTTCTCAGGGCTCTAGTCTTGCAGTCCGGAGACTATGGTTTAGCAATGGACTAATGATCAAATAAAATGCAGAAGAAAATACTCTGAGGAATAAAGACTTATTAATATTAATAGTCATCATTTCTTGAGCTCATGTTAAAATAATCATTATCATTTTCATTTTACTAGTGAAGAAGTCAAGCCTCTGTAGTTAATGAGTGGATGGGATGAGATTCAAAGCTCTTTCCACTACACTACACTGCCTCCTACTATGCAGTGAATATAGTTAAGTTAATCCATTAATCTTTAGTCAAGACATACTATGTGCATGGTGCCGTGTGTATGTATGTTATTAGTGGTGATAAGAGGCTATCAGCATACAAAAGATGCTGCGTTCATATTTCTGAGCTCCAGACCAGTATGCCTACTGGAGATTTCCAGGGCAACAGAGGTGCAGATTCAAAGCTACACTCATGCAGTTTTTCCTCCTTTTAATACCTTTCCTAGTCTTCTTCCAGTTTCTTTGAATGTCATCGTTTATGTAAGCCAGAAACCCAGAAGCCAATCTTTGAATTGTCCTTTCCTTCACTTTTCTGGATGGAGTTCATTACCAATTTCCATCAGTGTTTCCACAAATTAGTTCTTATATATGTCTTGCTCTCTCCATTTCCTGCCCAGCCACAGCCCCAGCTACTACCACCTGTTGCCAAGACTTCTGCATTCTAACTTCCTCCATCCTCCCTAGCCCTCTCCTTCCAGTCCCTTTTCTATACCAGAGAGAAGTGATCTTTTTAAAATTTTAAATGAGCCCTGGCTGGTGACACAGTGGATAAGGTGCCGGCCTGTGAACCCAAAGGTCCCTGGTTTGATTCTCAGCCAGGGCAACATAACCAGGTTGCAAGCCAGGTCTCCAGCCAGATCTGTAGCTGGAGGCAGGTGAAAGGCAACCACACATTGATGTCTCTCTCCCTCTCTGCCTCTCTCCCTTCCCCTCTCTCTAAAAATAATAAATAAAATCTTAAAACAACAACAACATAAATGTATTCCACTTACCCTCAATAGTAGTTTACATTCCTTTTAGGAAAAAGACTCGAATCTTTCTTAAGGCACAGAGTATGAATGGGTTTGCCCACTGTTCTAATATTATCTTCCTTCTGCTCTTTCTTCACTTTAGCCTCGCCGGCCTTCTTTGTTCCACAGCTAGGTATTAACATAGGCTGTCTCCTTAGTTTGGAAGGCTCATTCTATCTCCAACCCCTCTGTGATAGGCTGAATAATGGCCCCCAAGGAAATTCAGGTTCAGATCCCTGAAAACTATGACTATTACCTTTTATGGTATCAGGGTTTTGCAAATAAAATAAAGGATTCTGAAATGGGGAGACTATGCTGGATTATCTGAGTGAGTCCTAAGTGTCATCATTAGAATGGCAGAGGAAGATTTGACATAGAAGACAAAAGGCAAGGTGATGATAGAAGCAGAGAGAGATTTGAAAATGCTGTGACCTGCCTTTGAAGCAAGCTGGAGGAAGGGCCATGGACAAGAAATGCAACTCTAGAAACTGAAAAAAGCCAGACAGATTCTCTGGTGCTTCCTGTCACACCTTGGTTTCTGTTCAGTGAAACCAATTTTGGAAATTTGGCCTCCAACCTGTAAGATAACAAGTTTTTGTATTTTGAGACACTAAGTTTATGGTAATTTGTTATAGCAGCAATAGTAAATTAAAACAAAGCATTCTTATTTAAGGAAATAGTTTGAGCTCCCCAGAGTAAGAGAAGAGAAGCCAGGCAAAGAGCCTAGAGCTGTGCCATCCAAGTTTTAGGCACACGTTTTGGGCTGCCAAGTTTTGGCAGCCCAAGTTTTAGGTGGCTACAGGGTGCTGGAGAGTTGCACTTGGCCTAGTGCAGTTGAGGTGGGACTGTGAGAGATTGAGATCATTTTCCTACAAGCAATGAAAACTGATTTTTGGATGAGGGAGAGGAATACATTGAATTTAATGGGGCTGCCACCTGCAGTTAACTATCCCTTGCCCCAGCCACAATAATGGGCCCATGATCCAGGCCTGGCCAATCATGTTTACTACCTCCAAAGTCATGATAACTGGCCTGATGATCTAGTACCTGAGCCAGAGCAAGTAGGGACCTCTCCAGTAATTTTACGTGAACATGGAGATGGCAAACTCTTTCATTTAGAGTTGCTGAGCTGGAATTATGCAGCCTGGAACTACCTGTGACCCCATGCTCCCCTTCTTCCTCTGCACAGGGGAACACACCATGGCAGGGAGAACAGGCTGACAAATCGAGACATGCAGAGCCGAGACCTATAGAGAAAAAAGAAATTACTTCATTGCATTTGTTGAGTCTCTGGTTTCCCTAAGACCATTTGTATCTTTGAGATCAGATGAGTAAAAGATCACAAACACCTGGAATTGTAGGAGGCTACTTCTGCCACCAGGTGGAATGAGCTTGCCAAAATAAAGCCAATAAAGAGAAGGGCAGAGCTGAGAGACTGAGAAAAAAGGGCTGATGTCCTGAAGACAGTTTGTGGACTTCTGGGATCCGATGCAGCACATGTTAGCATGACCTCTTAGATGCCCCAATCATTTAAGCAAGTAAGTTCCTCCTTTTTCCCTAAACATTTGAGTTAGCATTCTTTCACTTGACAGTTGAGTTTTATTCATACAACTAGAAATGCTACTGTACATTATTTGAAATAAGCTTCAAAAAAATTTATATTTCTACTATGTTGAGAAAAAAGTATTCAGAGATTCTTGAAAGATTAGGCAATAGAAGCAATAATCTATTTTACAACAGCCTTGTAAATTGTTGTAATAAATTCAACCTCCAGTAAATCAATTGCCTCCCTGCTAGGTTTCATTCCACTACCCCCCTCCCTTCCCCCAACCATTTCCTAGGGCAAGTTGTGATGCCAAAGAAGACACAGGGTCTGAGATCCCAGTGTTGTTATTGCTTCTGTCCCATTGGTGATGATTTGGAAAAAAAATATGAGTCACAAGGCAAGAAAGTTTTAGGTCTGTTTTATTCTCTGCTATATCTTGAGTGACTAAAACAATGCCTGGCTCATATTAAGAGCTTGCAACTATTTTTAGTGAATGAATGAATAAATGGTAGCAATATTTACTTTGACCCTATTGTGTTAAGGACATTAGGACATTCAAGGGAACTGAAGAATTTAGGAATGAGTACCTGTCCACAGAGAGAGTACAAATTAGTTCTAATTTTAGTTTTTTTTTTTCTAATTTACCATAAACCCATATACTAAAAACCATTCATTTTTCCTCTTATAATTTGCAAAATATGCTTCAAAGAGCTATAAATTTTGACATTACCTGGTTCAGGTATTTCCTTGGATGTTACAAATGCATGTGCTTAAGTATTACAGACTCTTTCCTTGGTTTTGGTCCCACCAGGCTGCCCCAACTTTCCTGGCTGGTCCAGCCCGGGCCCTGTGCTTGCGTTCTGCTCCTTCTCCCATCACGGTTTTCAGTTTTACAGAGCAGTGACAGGCTGATCTTGGAGGACTGGAAAATTGCCAAAAGCATCCTAAAGGTGCAGATGTTCTGAAAAATTGCCAAATAGGACATGCCAAGTCACATGGACTGGACCCTGCACCTAATGATAACATCAGAGCTAGCTGAAGCCTTTGCAAAACCAACTGAAGCATCAATTCTGCATCTGCTCTAATTACCCAACTACAGTCCCCTTGTGCTTTATAACCTGGTAAAAGCTGACAGACCCAAGCTTTTGGGACTAGTGTAACTCTTTACATTTGGCCTCTTTCTTTTCTTGGAAAGTGAATAAAACTTTGTTCTCTATATTTTCTACTCTTCGTGAAATCTTCCACAGCCTGCGTCACCAGCCATTTTGGTGGTTGGTATCAGGACCATTTACTCTTTGTCTCCACCTTCTGAGACTTGGACCAGGGAAGCAGTGGACAGTGGTAGCTTGTCCAAGGCTAACCCACTGACCTTGTCTCTGGGGCCTTGGAGGAACTTCCCTCTAACCTCCTCTCTGTATCAGACAGTCTCCTTGTCACCCACATCCACCATCAGTGGTCAATCTTCTCAGCCTCCTCCAGGCTTTGGACTGATGGCCTGGCATTGGACCAGACTTCACTTCACACCATTGAATTGGCCAGAGCTCTGGTAAGTCTCTTCCTCATAGCTGCAAAACTCCTTGGGCTTACCTCCTGGATCCATCTATCTCACCTAGAGGCCACCAGACTGCCTGTGGATATACCTAAGACTCCAGCTCAGGATCTACCTCTGCTCTAGCCAAGCTGGTACTGACACGAAGCTCCAATTCACCAGAATCCAGACAATGGACACATAAGCCCACACAATCAACACAACTGAGAAATACAAGCCATTCCCGGATACGTTCTGGTGCCCTTACCCTATAATTTTTCTACTTTTCCTCATTCTATTTCTCAGAGGCCTGTTTCGAATGCAGTTACAACCCTGCTTATATCTCCAGGTGTAGACTCTTTTGTCCCTGTTGGGAACCATAGATATGACCCCTCTCTCTCTATTTCTTCTTCTTATACTCTCTTCCTTAGGTGATGTTTTTCTCCAACATCCTTACTTATTTACCATCCAGAAAACCCTTAATATTCTCAACAACAAGACTATTCAACTCTTACTGAACTGTTGGTTCTACTCTAATGCCTCTCCTGGAAAGGGGCTATTAGCAATTTCTAATCCTTTTTCAGAATAGAGCCAAGTAGAAACTTACCAGCTCCCACTTATTTTGATCTGCCTGAATGAGCTGTCAATGAAAGACTTAGGCCCATGGTAGACCACATATTTCTTAACTACTTACACCAAAAAACACATTATAACCTTTGAGGACCAGTATTTTCCTCAGTAATTCTTTTTGGCTGGGCACCTCTCTAATAGCAAGGACAAGGCTAGAACCATCAACTGGGTTATTCTCTAACATATCCAAGGCCTGCAACCACTTGTTTACTTTGTCCTCCACAGGACATGGGTCTTCTTAGACACCTCTTCATCAAGTAGCCCCCTAATACCACTCCAGCTCTCCTTTTACAGAATCTTTCCCCTAAAACCACCCAATGTACCCACCACCTAGGCCCAGGTTAGTTATTCTGGGACTTCTGTTCACCCAGGACCATGGAACAACTGTCCCTTCATATATCATAACTTTTGGTTCCAACCACATAACAAGGGGCAAAGCAGTAACTGTAAAAGAGTTATCCACACCACAAAATGATGATGTTGGCTGGAACTCTACAGTTCCCTCCTTCAATTCCTTTTCTGACCCACCTCACACTGCATGCCTACCTCCTCTTGTGTAAATTGCTTTAGCCACCATCTATGAGGCCATTGAGTCATCTGGGTCAGGCTTAGCCAAGCCTTACTTTAATATCACTGTTGATATTTGCTTAACCTCAGAAAACTGTACCTACTTTCTCTGTGGGGACAAGGCCTAACTTTGTTTGCCAGATACCTGGACAGGCACCTGTACTCTTGTTTATTTCCTTCCCAGACTCACCCTTGGCAATGACAACATCCCTCTCCCCTTATACTCTCAATTTCTGAGAGTCAGGAGGGGGTCTTTGGCCATTATCACAGCAAATAGCATTATAGGTGGAGTTGGAAATGGCACTGGTGTCCTTTTAAACTCTATTTTCATGGCTTGGTGACTCTTTTTAGAAGCAACTCAACAAACAATTGACTTAGCCAAATCCATACTCTATGGGAACAAATCACATCGCAAGCAGGAGTTGGTCTACAAAACAGATGGGTTGTACACTTACTAATAGCTAATCAAGGAGGGACCTGCCTTATGCTTATTACTATTTACAAAATACAAAACAACTTAAAAAATGTTGTCAATAAAGCTAATACATTTTAACTTTTATTAAATAAATTTAAAAAAAGGAGCCTTTGGAGGATTTGACTGGGAGGATTTTAAATCCAACATCTGGTCCTGGTTCTCCTGGCTGACTCTTTTTCTTGGAGCCATCCAGCTTTTCTCTTTCTATTTGCTTTTAGATGTTGCCTTCTACAATATCTCATGTCTTTATTTACCAAAGCATTTAGGCTCTAGGGGACTCCCCTTGCAAATGACCCCTACCAACAGCCCTTGCCTTTTAAACTGTCCAATTTCCTCCTCTTTCTCTTAGTAACCCTTATCCAGACTCACAGGCAGGGGCCTAAACTGCAGGAAGTAGTTACAGAAGAGATCTTTGCCATTATTCTGCAGGACCAGAATCAAGCCAGGTCATTAAGATTAAATCTAACTCAAAACCAGAGGTGGGAATACAAAAGCCCCCTTCAGGCTCTTTTTACTAGAGTTGGCTATCTTTTTCTTGACCCTGTCAGTCATAATTAACTGTTGTTTTTCTGGGCCTCTATTATCAGGACTGGAAAATTGTTTAAAGCATCCTAAAGGTACAAACATTCTGCAAAATTGCCAACAAGACATGCCAGGTCACGAAGGCTGGACCCTGCACCTAAAGATAACATCAGATCTAACTAAAGTCTATGCAAAACCAACTGAAGTATCCTATTCTGCAACTGCCCTGGTTACCCAACTGCAACCCCTCATCCTTTACAACCTGATAAAAGCTCATGACCCCCAACATTTAAGAACTGGGGTAACTCTTTATATTTGGCCCCTTTCCTCTCTTAGAAAGTGAATAAAACCTTGCTCTCAAAATAAATAAATAAATAAATAAATAAATAAATAAATGAATAAATAAAAATAAAAATAAATAAAAAAAATTACAGACTCCTTGGAAGTCCCAGGCTTATCCTATGAGATAAAGCCAACGGTTTGTTTTTAACTATAAGAAAGATAATTGACAGAGTAGGATGATTTAATTCCACATCTAGGATAAAATCATGGCAGTGCATTCTGTATTATTCATGGAGCAAACATAACTCATTTAAGCAAGCCATGGAAATAGTGAATAAAGTGACTAAAATGACTATGATGGTGGTTTTCTGAATGACAGCAGTCAGTTCACAATTGGAGACGTGCCAGAACTTCCTTCTCTGGAGCTGTGCTCTGGAACTATGCTTGAATCACAGAGTGTGCTGTCACTCGTGGTCTGCCAGCACTGTTTATGGTCATCTGCGTGGATTCCAGACCCCGGTCAGCTCATGACCTGAATACAGCACAGGTCAGGGACAGCCTTTCAGAATCAGCATGTCCTGGGCAGTGAATACTCCCCACAAGGTGGGGGTGGGGGATAGGGGACAGAATAGCAAATGCTTGCTCTTCCTTCCATTCTGTTCATAGTCAACAACCCATAAACCCGCCCACCTGGTCAGTCTCCCAGTGTTCCCCCAACAAGGATGAGTGCACAGGGGCTTAGCACCAGTCATGGGATGCTCTTTACTCCTGTCTAGTTAAGGAGTCTTTATTAGCCAGAAAGGAACTATGACATCAGTTTGGTCTTTGTAGATTTCCTGGTTTAGTGTGCATCAAGTAGACACATTCGGTCTAAGATACCTGGTCTAATTTGTATCATACAATAGTCATTTTTCATTTTCTATGCTCTGGTCCTTTTATGTGTTTGTGATACTGGAAATAAATATTATGGAGGAAAGTAGCTTTTTCAGTCTTTCTCTTCTTGCAACAGAGTGTGGGTGCAAAAAAGCCTTCTCTCCTGAAGTCAGCTTGGAGAGTCATTATTTTCAGAATCTGTCCTTTACAACAAAGCTGTAACTTAGGTGTCCTCTGTCATACATTAGGACCTGGTGCCTGGAGTCAGGTGTGTTTCTGGGACTAAACTCTGTGGCTCCCCAAGAGACCAGCGCGGTAGATCTGAGCTCCAGTTGGCTCCCTTTCTCAGCTGTGCAGTGAAGATCTGACGGCTGCTCTCCTGCCTGCGTTCAAGGGGTGGGATAGTATCTGTAAGGCTTTTAGGCCTTTGAATGCAGGTGCTGTAAGTATTTGAGATAAAAGTTTCCGGAGATGAAACAATGGTCAGGAGGCCCTTTGAAGGCTGACAACATCGGTGCAACTGATTTTTCTCTCTTCCTCTTGCCAATGCCTCTACCTTCAGTTTGTTGTCCATGTAAGGAGTTGAGTTCATGGGGAAAATGTATGATAATACCTGTAATATCTCCTTCCTCATTCCCCTGCTAAGGAATAGGAAAGAAGAAAGGAGAAGAAGAAGAAAGGTTGGGGGGCGATTGGTAGGAGAGAGTTTTGATGATGATCTCTTCTTAAGCACATGAAGAGATGCTGAAACAGCCCAGTGCACTGAGCTGCTCATTGTTTCCAGGATGTGTCATCTCCTTCAAGCCTCTGTGCAGTTGTGGTTCTCAGCCTGGGCTGCTGTTATCTCCCTCCTTACCTGGGAATGGGTGAAGCTGGTACTAGTGTGGGGACAGGTGCTTAGCCAGACCTCCCTGGTTCTGGGTAAGCACTCTGCTCCAGCACACTGTGTTATTCTCCTCCACTTGTTGTATGTCTGGCTCTCCCACTGGACTGAACCTCTTTTAAGGGTAGGAGCTGGACTTTATGCATCTTTCAACCACCTCCCTGATTCTAAACCCCAAGTGCCTAGCCCAGAACATGCTCCATAATGAAGATTAATAGTGTAAAGAAGAGTGCCTCCTGGCCAATGTCAAGTTCAGGGGAATGCTGATGTTCCACAACCTGAAGGTCCCTCTTGTACAGCCATGCTACCAGGACATGAACTGTGGCAATTTTAAACCTTGAAGCTGGTTAATTTAATATACAGTTCACATCCTATTATTCTATTTGTCTGTCTTCTGTACTACTTCTGTACTATATTTATTTATAAAATATAGTACAGAATATAAAAAAGAGCTTATTTATTATTTTTAGAGAGAGGGGAAGGGAAAGAGGCAGAGAGGGAGAGACATCAATGTATGGTTGCCTTTCACCTGCCTTCAGCTACGGACCTGGCTGGAGACCAGGCTTGTAGCCTGGTTATGTGCCCTGGCTAGGAATTGAGCCAGCAACCTTTGGGTTCGCAGGCTGGCACCCTTCCACTGAGCCATCAGACAGGGCCTATAAAACTTTTATGGAGATATAATATCACTTGTATTTGTCAACATTGTTTGTTTTCTCAATCCCCAACAAGACTCTGCCCACAGTAAGTATTTAAAAAATATGTAAACTTATTTTCTTCAGTCTATATGAGCCTGGGTGGTGGGTAGAAAAATGACTTAATGACTTCTAAACATGTCTGTGCACTAACCCCAGAAACCTGTAAATTTTACCTTTCTATGGCAAAAGGACCTTGCTAATGTGATGGAATTAGGGATCTTGAGATGAGGTGATAGCCCTGGATTATTTGGGAACCTGATATAATCACAACAGTCCTTATAGGAAGGATACAGGAGGGGTCAGTCAGAGGAGAAGGTGTTATGACCATGAAGGCAGAGCTCAGAGTGATGTGGTTTAAAGTGGAGGAAGGACCACAAACCAAGGAATACAAGTGGTCATCAGGAGTAGGAAATAGGTTCCTCTCTGAAACCTCCAGAAGGTCCCAGCTCTGCCAAAACTGTGACCTTAGTCTAGTAAAACTGATTTGGATTTTTGACTTTCAAAACTATATGAAGCCCTAGCTGGTAACACAGTGGATAAGGTGCCAGCCTGCAAACCCAAAGGTTGCTGGTTCGATTCCCCAGCCAGGGCACATAACCAGGTTGCAAGCCAGGTCTCCAGCCAGGTCCTTGGCCAGAGGTAGGTGAAAGGCAACCATACATTAATGTTTCTCTCTCTTTCTGTCTCTCTCCCTTCCTCTCTCTCTGGAAATAATAAATAAAATCTTAACAAAAACCCAACAACTATATGACAATGATTTCTGTTGCTTGAAGCGATGAAGTTTGTGGTAATTTGTTATAGCAGCAACAGAAAACTACTAAATGGCACTCCTGGTATCATGTTCTGGTGACCAGGGTGGTACAGTACCTCCGCTGGACTGATGAGTCAGGAAACAGGTACAGAACTGACCTGCTGACTGCCCTTTTCCTTTCAGGTGCTGAGGAGGAGACTCCATCTTTCCAGCTTTGTGCATCCCTAAGGATTTAGATGTAAAATTCTAGTTGGAGTAGTTGCCTGGTGAGGAAGCAGCAAATGGGACCAACTAGCAACACTATTGTGGTGCCTGGACTCCCCATTTGGGGATCATTCCCCCCTTAACTCATTCACTGTTACGCAAGGGAGGGTTTGGCTCTTCCCCAAACTACTTTCCTAGAAAAAGGGGGAAATACCCCTAGGGGAAATGAGCTCTTGAGTTATAAAAACTGCCTTAAAGACAACAAGTTAGACAGCATTAGCCATCCCAAACTGCCACTGACATACTGGTGTTTGTTTAAATGTACCTAGAGAGATAAGGGACTATTAGCACTGCTAGATAAGATCAAGAAGCAAAAATGAACAAAGCAGAAGCATGTCTGAAAAGTTCAATAGTTGAAATAAGTGGCATAGAGAAGGAATAAATACATGGAAGAATACAGCTGAGACTAAGTTTGTGAGATAGACTATCAGATTGAGGGTCTTTCCTAGAAGGATGCATAAAAGGATCAAGAGATAGAAAATTTAAAGAAAAGCCAAAGTGAAAAACACAGTAGATAGAAATAGAAATGCCATTATTCATCTGATAGGAGTCCCAGAAGAAAAAGTTATAAACTGAGGAAAGTAATGTTTGCAGAAATCTCAGAGATTAACTTCCTAGAATTACAGATAAAAGAACAGATTGAAAGAGCCATATTGAGATTCAGAGAACCCCACACAGACACATAAAACAGACACAGGAGGAGTTTGACAAAAGAAAAAAAAAAAAAAAAAAAGACCATTTATGAAGCTATAAAGGAAACTGCCATAAATACCAAAGGCTGAATATCATATAGACTACATCTACAATTATAAAACAACATGGGCTCATTTCATGGTGGAATGTAGATGCATAATTCTTTTTTTAAGTATATTTTATTTATTTTGCTATTACAGTTGTCCCAATTTTCCTCCTTTTGCCCGCCTCCACCCAGTACCCCATTTCCTCCAGCAATGACTTTCTTAGTTCATGTTCATGCATATAAATTCTTTGGCTTATCCATTTCCTTTATTTTTCTTAACATCCCCCTGTCTATTCTGTAACCACCAATGTGTACTTTTTTTTCCCCTTTCACATCCAGACAATTCACCATTTAATTACTGCCTTCTGTCAGCTTCTCAAATCATATTAACACAAAGTTTTCTTTTCATTATTCCAAAATGCCTACATTATTCATTTGTTTAAAGAATTAGACTTTTAAGTAATATGAATTGCAATATTACTAAACACATGCAAAAAATATGTTTACACTCATACATATTTTTACACATATTTAAAGTACATATTGGATTTTGAAGAGTTAATACAAAAAATTTAAAATATGCCAATAGCTTATAGAATTATTACATGTTAAATGATAGTATTTAGATATATTGTAGCAAGATT
This sequence comes from Noctilio leporinus, assembly GCA_004026585.1. Taxonomy (NCBI): domain Eukaryota; kingdom Metazoa; phylum Chordata; class Mammalia; order Chiroptera; family Noctilionidae; genus Noctilio; species Noctilio leporinus. Next base: position 2,390 of record PVIW01013694.1, on the reverse strand, counting down.
AAGTAGTTTTTTCTTAATACTTATTTTACTCTGGAATGCTATCTTTGTGAAATATATCACGGAAGGGGTGTATTGCAGAACTCATTTTTGTGAAAGTTGTCCTAGAGACAGTGTCAAACCATAGTAAAAAATGAATTTGATTTTTGAGTCAGATCTTCCCCCCTCCAATAATACAACTCAACTTTATTTTAAGCTACTGGAACTACAATTTATTCTTTTTGGAGTTTTCCATCTTCAATAGTAAATTTATTTATTTATTTATTTAGGCTGTGCATAGGTCTTACTTCTTTCAATACCCTCTGTTTTTCCTCTACATGTGTTTTACAAGTTGAAGCCTTCAGAAATAATGGCACTTGCAGCCCTCAGCTGGTCCCCAGAGTAGAAATTATGATGTCCACTAAATTGAGGTGAAAGATGAAAGTCCCTAGGATTTACATTATTTTGTAGAATAGTATTCTACCTGTTTTGTTTTTTTTAAAATTTTATTGTTGTTGCATTACATCCATCCCCTTTTTGTTCCCCTCTGTTCCCCTCCCCACCCACCCTTTCCCCCCAAAGTCAATCCTCTACCTGTTTTTTTAACTTGTGATTGACTTCCTATGTGGTCCTAAACTAACCCCTGAACTGTTTAAGAGTCTGTTGAAGTAGAGATTAAGTATGTTCACATTTCAATAATAAAGTTTACTGTTGCATTAATTTGTTTTCCCAAGTATCTCCGGTTTGGGGGCCTTCATAACTGGAAATGTATATTTCCACGATTTAGTTGAAAGGAATCTCATCTAACTTACATGCTAATATGAGAATATATATTGTCTATATACATGAATCATGTAGTTTAATAGTTTGTGACTTCCATCCAAATTGATCTTCATTTTCAGCACCTTTTCTAACTTAAAGATTGACTGACTTCACAACACACTCATGTCCAGTTGGTTGCTATTTAAACATAAATTGTTAACAAAATCTATATATTACACACCCACAAATATTTTATAACAGCGAATAAGAAAGATAGCATGTCATCTATGTAATATACACCCACATTTTCTTTTTTCTTCTTCCTTAACTGCATTAGATTTTTCTGAGTTATTGCAAGTAACTTGATTTTCCCATATTGTGAAATGATTCCAGTCTGAGAAAACTTAACCAGCAGTAGTGTAGATACAAGTAATATATAAAATTGTACCTTATATTTAGTAAAGTCTATTTATAACAAGATCACTTTAAAACATTCATAAATTAAAGTTGGTTCTTATTCATTCAGATGCCCTATGTCTTTTGAGTGGTGCATTTAATCCATTTACCTTTGTACCTGTGTTCCTGTCTTTCTCTCTGTTTCTTCATCTTCTTAAAGCAGACCCTTTAGCATCTCTTGCATTGCTGGTTTGGTGGAGATGTATCTTTTTAGACTTCTTTTGTCTGGGAAGCTCCTTATTTCACCTTCCATTTTGAATGACAGCCTTGCTAGGTAGAGTATTCTTGGTTGCAGGCCTTTGTTTTTCATTGCTTGAAATATTTTTTGCCATTCCCTTCTGGCTTGTGTTTCTGTTGAGAAATCAACTGGTAACCTTATGGGAGCCCCCTTGCATGTTATTAGCTGTTTCTCTCTTGCTGCTTTTAGGATTCTCTCCTTGTCTTTGAAATTTGCCATTTTCATGATGATGTGTCTTGGAGTGGGCCTATTTGGGTTCATCTTCCTTGGGACCCTCTGTGCTTCTTGAGTTTGCATGACATTTTCTCTCCTCAAGTTAAGGGAGTTTCCTGTCATTACTTTTTCAAACAGGTTTTCTATCCCTTGTTCCTCCTCTTCTCCTTCTGGTATCCCTATGATACGGATGTTATTATGTTTCATGTTGTTCTGCAGCTCTCTCCAAACCTCTTCATTCTTTTTAAGTCTTTTTTCATTTTGTTTCACTGGCTGGAAAGTTTTTTCTACATTGACCTCCAGCTGGCTGATCTGATCCTCTGCTTTCTCTAGCCTGCTTTTGATTTCTTCTACTGTGCTCTTCAATTCAGAAATGATATTATTCATTTCTCCCTGGCTCTTATTAATGGTTTCTATGTCCTTTTTAATGCTTGTGTAGTTCACAGTAAGTTCCTTGTAGCTTTCCTGGAGTTCTTTGTAGTTCCCCTGGAGTTGTTTGCAGTTTTCTTTGGACTTGCTGAGCTCATTGAGCCTCTCTATCATCATTGTTTTGAATTCCATCCCTGATAGTGTTGCCTCTATTTCATTTTGCACTCTTCCTGGGGATTCCTCCTTTCCATTTGCTGAGGGTTTATTTCTTTGCCTCCCCATTCTAGATGGCTCTTGTTTGTTTCTGCTTCTTAGATTGGTCTGCTTTGACTTACTGTCTTAGTGGTGTGACCTTCTGTAGTCTAGATGCATAATT
>PVIW01013693.1:0-26354 GCA_004026585.1 Noctilio leporinus | reverse complement strand
GGGGTAGGGGGGAGGGGGGAGGCAGAGGCAAAGAAGGGGAGCAGCTTAGACAAGAACCTAGTATAAAGGAACCATGGACATGGACAACAGGTGGGATTGACTTTGGGGGGAAAGGGTGGGTGGGGAGGGGGACAGAGGGGAGAAAAAAAGGGATGGATGTAATACAACAACAATAAAATTAAAAGAAAAAAAAAAGAAAAGAAAAGAAGCATGGGGAAGAGGCAAAGAAGTAGTGTTGATGCAGAGTCATCTCCACAATTTGATGAATCAATGCGATCATTGCAGAGAATAAAAAGACAGGATAGGACCAGAAGGTTTTTCTTTTTGTTGTTTGTTTGTTTTACAAATTAGAATAGTCATAACTTTTGTAACTGGAAAAAGTGCAGAAGGGTGTTTCTTCATTTAGCAAAGCAGGTAGTTTGCAGCAGTATGACTGACTTAATGAAAAGAACTTTAACTTTGGAGCCAGAAGACCTGACCTTGAGTCTTCATTCTTTTTTAACAAGTTACCAAATTGATCTTTTCAATTTCTTCCTAATAAAATGGGAACAACAGTATCTGCTTTGTCAGGTAGTTATACACATTCAATGATATGACATTTCAGTTCCAACAAGCATTTATTAATATATTGTGTGCCAGGCACTCCACTAGGTTTGTATTCTCAAGGAGTTGGAAGTCTAGGAGGGTATTTACTTCTCTTTCATTCTCTTTTAGGACCAAAAAAAAAAAAAAAAAAAAATCAACTTTAGTAGAATTGTGAGAGGACTTGCTAGCCTATGTTCTTTTAAATTTTAGATCAGATCCTGCCTACAGGTGTTAGTCTGATTTAGCCACTAATGTTGTGTGAGTAACTTCTTCAAGGTAGTGTACAGTATTCTGACCCCTTGCCCTCTTGCTCATGGGTTTGGAGGAAGGAGCCCTTTGTAGCTGCCAATTATGAGGCATGATGGTCTTGGACTACTGATCCCTTCATTGGTGATCCAGCCCCTCATTCTTATTTCTGTATCAAGATTGATGTGTACTTTTTGTTTTCTTTTTGTTATTGTTGTTAGAAGCTAAATGTAGGGTTGTTTAGCTTTCAAATAACCTCCCAGAGGGAAATGGTACCAGACAGAGGACCAGAGAATAACGGACCATAATCATAAATAGTAATGAAATCCATTCATTTATAATCTTCATTACTTTTCAGGAGACTAAAGACATGCATCCTTGATTAAGAAGATTGGAATTAATTGTAATGATTGGACTTGGAGTGTGAGATTAGGGAAATATTAAACTAAATTCTAACAGAAGTGCTTTGGCAAAAGGATTATAAATTAAAATGTTAATATGTGTACTCTAGTTATTTAAATGATTGTAACATCATTTAAGCATTTAATGACAGTGAAATTGTTCCAATGTTATTTGTGCTTTGTGATGGAGATCAGCACATGCAGGTCAGAAGTGGGTTAATTGAAGTTCATCACCAGGGAAAGGACAAAATATTCTGACTGATACCTGGATTATATAATGGACATTTCCCCCTTCCAATGCAGCATTTATAATCTTATGTTGTAACAGTAAGAATTAGGTTGTTTTCAATTTCTAGGGCCATGTAAATATCAACCTTTAAAAGTTGGTGATAGGAATTCGTAGGTGCATCTTTTCCATGTATGTGATCTTTCGGTTCTCCCAGGCAGGCCAGTCTGTTTTCCACAGCTCTGTTGTCCTGATTGTCAGCCTTGAATGAGAGTTGTTTCAGTGTCACAAGTATCAGTAGAATGTTCCAGTTTATCTGTGTTAGGTATGGCTTTGAGAAAAGATGGAAAACAAAACAAAAATTAGCATGTGCAAAGGTACCTACAGTGATTAAATCAATTTTCTTTAGATAGTTTGTGATTTTGTGAAAATAGAAGCAGACAAGAATTGTCTTGCTTTAAGTGAGATAATGTGTGAAAGCATCAAAAGGCACTCAGTATAGGGCCAGTGCTCAATAAATGCATGTCTTACTACCATTATTATTATTATTATTAAATATTTTATTTATTATTTTGAGAGAGGGGGAGAGGCAGAGAGGGAGAGAGACATCAATGTATGGTTGCCTTTCACCTGCCTCCAGCCATGGACCTGGCTGGAGACCTGGCTTGCAACCTGGTTATGTGCCCTGGCTGGGAATTGAACCAGTGACCTTTGGGTTCACAGTCCATTACTATTATTTTTTTTAAAACATGGATTGAATTTTAAAAATTTATTTATTTATTTATTTGAGAGAGAAGAACTTAGAGAGAAAGAGAGAAACATTGATGCAAGAGAGAAAAATCGATCAGTTGACTCACATAAACATTGCTGGGAGAGAAACATCGATCAGTTGCCTCATATATGGGCCCCAACTGGGGATTGAACCTTCATCCTAGGCATGTACCTTGACCTGGAATTGAACCAGTGACATTTGGCTTTGCAGGACAATGCCCAACCAATAGAGACACACTAGTCAGGGCTATTACCATTACTCTTATTTTTAAAGATTTTGTTTATTTTTAGAGAGAGCAGAGGGGAGGGTGACAGGGATAGAGAAACATCAATTGGTTGCCTCTCACATGCCCCTAACAGAGGATCTGGCCCGCAACCCAGGCATGTGCTCTAACTGGGAATCATACATGTGACCTTTTGGTTCGCAGGCTCATGCTCAATCCACTGAGCTACGCCATCCAGGGCTACCATTATTTTTATTACTTGGAATGAATGTCACCTATTTTCCCCCTCCTCTCACTGTAGTCCTTTTGAGCATCTTTTACACTGAACCTCAGTGGTGTGAAGGTAAACTTTCCTTTTTCTGATAATGGGCTGCCCTGACGTTGAAGGGGATAGGACACAGTCAGCAGCCCAGAAAGCCTTACCCCAGATTCTGGGTACTTTTGCTGGATCAGTGCAGCCTGATAAACAGTAGCTGCCTGGAAGATCGAGGTCATGTTCTGCATTGGCCTGCACCAGGGAATTGCTGTGCAGAGCCAACAATCTTCCCTGGCAGTAAGGAGTGAAGAGCAGCCCTGGAACACACTTTATAACATTCCTTTAAATGATGCACTCATAGCCAGAACTTAAATGCTGCACTAGCAAGGGAGCTAGCTTTGGGATAGTCCAAAGCATTCTGTCAACAAAGCATTATTATTCAGGCTAAGCTGGGGTTGTTACATATATAGTCTGTTCAACTCACCCTGTAGATAAAAGAGGAAAATTTGGATCTTCTACAGTTTCTAAATCAACTCTTATTTCAATGCAGACAACTCCTTGTTCTAAATAATATCCTTTATATAACTGTGCCTCAGACTTGGCATTCTTAACTGCTTCATGGAGGTTTCCACTTGGATTTCCAGCTGTTAATACCCATTCCAGACCACTTGATTTCTATGTTATCATCATTACCATTAAAGAAAGATTGGATATGTATTTAATGGTTATGAGTAAGGGCTTGGGAGGCTTATGGCATGATTTTAAATCCCTGCTGTGCTACTTACTAGGTGTGTGGTTTTGGGCAAGTTATTTGACTGTTTGGTGCCTTAATTACCTCATCTGTATAATGGGGATAATAACATCCCTCATCAAGTCGTTGTAAGCATTGAGTTAAATTGCTTAGACCAGTGCTTAGCATATAATTGGTTTTCATATCAGTTTGGTTGCATTAATTTACAAGTAACAGAATATCAGTTAACAGTAGGGTAGGCAGTAAACACATTTTATTATTTTACATAACTAAAATTCCATAGCTGGTAGTTACAGGTTTGGTGCAGCAGTCCAGTGGTGCCACCAAAGACCCCATTTCTTTCTATCTTTCCCCTCTACTCTCTTTAGCATGTTGGCTTTTCATCTTCATGGAAGAAGGGGGATGGGCAGGGCCAGCATCAACTGTCCCTTTCATCCAGAACCTCTTAAAGGACTTCTCCTTATATCTGATTGTCAAGACTAAGACACATGTCCACCTCTGGGTATGAAAGAAGCCAAGAAAGTGACTGTCTACTTTTCTAACTTCTGTAATGGGAAACAAGCAAAAAAGAAGAGGCTTTATTTGTGTGGAAAAGAAACATGCAAATAAGTTCAATAAACGATTTCAGATGTGACCATCGAGTACAGTGTGGGAAAGAGGGTCTATTCTGTCTGGGGGTGTGAGGACAGCCTTCTTGAGTTCCCTTCTCTCTCATCTTCTAATGTATTTTACATGGTTCGTCTTGGAATATTGCTAGAGTTACTATTTTTTCTCATGTTTGGTGCTATTTTCTTATGAGCTACCAAACTACAAAATTAACACCCAAGAAATTGATAGCATCTTTACTTCTTTGCACTAATCAGACTGAAAACAACCTCAGAAATCATTTACCCAGACTTTATTTTAAAATGTTATCTGTTCATTCCTATTGTACCTATTCCTTACATCCCATCTCCACCCCCTGATTATGAGAGACTAAGGGTGATCAATCATCCTGGTGTGCCAGGAATGAGTTGGTCATCCTAGGATGTAGCAGAAGGATTTGGAATGAAGGAACCTGGGTTAAATCCTAGGTTAAGTTCTTAACTATGGGCAAATCTCTTCGTGCTGATGGCTGCCTTGTGCAACCACAACATGTGTTTCAAGGTAGCAGCCAGCCTGTGCAGATTCAGAACCAGCGTCTCACCACAACCTACTGAGCTTGTCTTGTCTGCTGATTGAGCCAAATTAACATGAGCATACGCTTATAGTAAACATCTGACATGACTCTTGGAATTCCCATTACCACCAATTCTCATGTTCTAGTAATAAAATTGCATTGGACAAAAAATAGAATCATTTAACAACTTTAAATGCACTCCATGACTTTAATTGGCTTCATGAGGCTGGTTCCAGTTGTCAGAGAGTTGGGTATGAATCCTAGCTTTGCATCTGACTAGCTGTGTGATCTTGGAAAAAGGCTTTATTTTTCTCATCTGAAACATAGTAGGTTTATTGTAATGATTAAATGGGTAAGTATGAGTTATTAGTCATGAAACAGAGACTATTTTTATTCAAAACTTTTCAAATGAAGAAACTGAACCGTGGAGAGGTAAAGCACCTTGCCCAAGGTCACAAAACTAGCAAAACATAGAGCCAGGACTGAGCCCCTGGTGGCCCAGCCTCCCAGGCCATGTTTTTAATTGCTGCTCTCCTTCTCTATTGCCTCCTGGTGGAGGGGACCTGTGACCTGGGGGATGATAGGACCTTGGAGAGAAGTGGATGTATCTGGATCTTGGATCTAGCACTCTGAACCTAGAAGCTGCCTGTCTTTGAGCATCTGGACCTGGAAATATAAGGAATGACTACAATAGACTGAAGATGAGGATTGCCCATATTTTCTTTGGAATCTCACAAGTCTTCATAATTCTTGAGTGATCTAAGGAAAGGAAAGGAATCTGGAATCAATTGAGGTTGAATTCCTAGTAGAAGAGTTCTCATTTAAATTGAATAGAAAAAAATTAAGAAATTGATGTTTTCATTATCCCTGTTTGTCATTGCAACATAGACACATAGAAAAAAGAACCTAAAGGACATAATGAGTTTTTCTTTTCTCTTGCTTTTTTTCTTTCTCCTTTGGAGGAGGTTGGAAGTTGGATTGGAGGAACTTACATGTTCTAACTTTATATACTTACTTATTTTTGTTTTGGTTATAATGGACTGTTATGGGCTTAATTGTGTTGCCCCTTCACTCCTCAAATTTGTACATTGAAGTTCTAATCCCCTGAACCTCAGAATCTGATTGAATTTGGAGATAGGGCCTTTTAAAGAGGTAATTAAGTTAAATGAGGTCATACAGATAGGCCTTAATCCAGTATGACTGATGTCCTTTAAGGATAGGAGATTAAGGTACAGGCACATGTGTGCACCCCCCCCCCCCCCCACAGATATACACACACACATGAAAAACCATGTGAAGATGAAGAAGATGGTAATAATCTACAAGCCAAGGAAAGAGGCCTCAAAAGAGATCAACCCTGTTGGAACGTTGATCTCCGATGTCTTGCTTTCAGAATTGTGAAAAAATGAATTTCTGTTGTTTAAGCCTGAACCGGTTTTTGGTATTTTGGCAGCCTGAGCTGACAAAGTGGGCATTGTCTTAGGTTGGTTGCCCCACTTACATAAGGGGATTTACACACCAATAGTTTATGTGTATGTGTGTGTGTGTGTGTGTGTGTGTGTTTGTGTGTGTGTGTGTATGGGGTGAGCTCAGCAAACTGAATGGGAAAAGCATGTGGGGAGAAAGGAAGGTCCAGGTAAGAGATAAAGAAAGTGAACTAGAGGAGTGGTGGAAATGCAAAGGGGAGGATGGATTGATTAAGACGTGGTGATGGAGGAAAAATGAGATAAATGTAATACAACAACTATATATATATATATAAAGCTTATATATATATATATAAAGACTTGTTGATGCTTTGGATATGGTTGGGGACTGAGGGAAGACTAAGAGGCAAGGATGTTTTGAACTTTTTCTTAAGAAGAACAAGAACAATATTGTTACAGAAGCCAGGACGTATTACCATTCATGGGGAAAGATAGCATGAATAGGACAGTAGTAGTAATGATAGCAGCTACCACTAACTGAATCTTCAATCAGTCACCATGCCAAGTGCTTGTCATATCCTGACCCTTTATTTCTTACAATAATCTTGTGAGGTGAGTATTATTAGTCCCGATTTATAGATGATGAAATGGAGGCTCAGAAAGATTAAGTAAATTGCTCAAGGTAACAATTAACAAGCAGCAGAGATGAGATGCAAACGCAAGTCTCTCTGATTCCAAAGCTTGTACCCTGAAGAACTGTCCTCTTGAAAATTGCCTCATGAAGTTATTTCCTGTTCTTCAAGGGACAGCAGGAGGAGGAATCTCACCACTTCTCAACCACCATTTATGGTGCCTGGTGACTGAACAGAGGTCAGCACCATGTTGGTTCTGATCAATACAGACAACTTCCTGCACATGGATGGAAAGCCCTCATAGCAAAGTTATGGGAATGGAGCATGAGGTGTTTGAGGAAGGCCTCAGATGACTCCCCCTCTTCCTCCTCCCTTGTCAGCCTATGCAGGCTGTTAAGCAGAAGGTCCCAGAACTTCTAACCTTGTTCCGCATGTAACCTTGGCCAAAGGAAATCCCAGAAAAGCTAAGAGGTGTCACCTCTTCTATAACACTTATTTGGTGTACAGCAGGAAGAAAAGGTCCCAACATATCTTGTCACAGTCACTTGTGAACAAATCTCTTCATCAATAGCAGCATCAACAACTCCTACTAAAAATGAGTGTGGAAGGAGATATCCAAGATTCAGGGTTAGTGAAGTGGGCACATATTCCTAGCTTGGAGAATGGAAATAAAGGCTTCAAATTTGTCTATGGTAGTTTTTATGTTAGTTCTGTATCTTGGAGAAAAAGAGTAAGCACATTTTGCAGAATGTTATAGGCAGTCCCCTCACTAGGCTCAACAGGATTGTATTTAAATTGTTTATATCCTAAAGGACATTAATTAGGCCTTATAAGTAGAAGTAGCAAATTAAGTATTTTGACAGACTGTGAGGAGGAGCTATGGAGCTATAGCAGATTCCAGTAGATAATGGGGGAAGGACTTTTCTCAAAGTTAAATGGAATGAACATGATAATCCTGGCAATATAAGGAAGAAGGGAGGATTGTGAATGTTAATATCATAGTCCTGTGATATGAAGAGAGAAATGGGTAACAGATTTCACCATGTCATCATGTTCAAAGGGCTTTACATACATGCTCAGAAGGCAGCACAACAATATGGGAGGGATACCTCTCTTGAAATATTTTTATAGAATAATGTTAAGGGAAGGCCTTGATTTTTATATTACATAGCAAGTTTTCTTTTAGCACTGCAATTTTATTCTTAGTTTAATATGTATTAGTCCCATGATCAGAAAAAGACATGATTCCTGTATTGGAGGATAATGTACCATTTTTCCTTCTTCAAAGTGAAATACAAACTTTCAAAAAAAATTCTGTCCTGTAGTTATTACAGCATCTTGATGTGCTTTTACATTTAATAATTTTAATGTAGTATATTAATTTTGATTATAAATGTTCCCACACACATGACCACTGGGGTAATATTTTATATTTACCTTCTCATTTGTATATTTTTGGGGGTAGCGCATTCTGATAACTCATTAGGATACATGGCTGGAAAATTCTCATTTTAAAGTAGAATAGTTGTTAAGCAACATTAAATTTTAATTAGAATTCGTCACTGCATTTCATTACAAGGTTATTCAGTAATTTCTCAGCAAGTCCTGGTGTTTACTAATGCAGAAGTGACAGAACATAAAACTGCTAAATTATTGTCACATCACTGGAGAAGACAATTGGAAAATAGGGAACAGATAGAAGCATTGTTTAAAGAGCCTCAGGGGAAAACACAACCTCAGAACCTAATCATTTTTTTTTTTCCTTTTAACTAGCCCTTTTCATGTCCATCTTTGGCAACATATATATAGCAAGTAGCCCTTCTCTACCCTAGGTTAAGTAGTATACATATAATGTCTCCACTTGTAATTTTCAGATTTTTTCTTTCAAGAATAGGTGTGAAGTGAGACTTGGTAGATGTATTAATAGTTCTAAATTGCTCAGATACATTATATGTGGGAAGAAAATAAATCTCCAAATAACTGGCATAAACAGGTTTCTAAGAAGCTTTATGCTTTTTAAATAATCATATTTTATTTCTCTTTAATCAGAAAACAGCTATTACATTATGACCAGAGAACATGATGTTAGGAAGCCTCATCAAATGTGCCTTGATCCTCTCCAATGTGGTAGGGATGTTTGGGTTGGAATTTTCATATATGAACACATCGAAATTACTTTTTTCCATTTAAAACAGTCTTTTACGCAGATCTCATAATCTTGCTGTGAATTTGATTCCTTGCTCCCTTCCCTCATTATGCCCATAACTGCTTCTGTATACTCAAATTGAACTGAGGTGCCTATTTTGATCTTTTGGATGAAAAATAGCTTTAACAAAGACGTTTAGATAATAGGTGTAATTTGTGTTTGTGTATGTGTGTGTTTGGTTGGTGTTGGGGTTGGTCTGGTAAGGGGTATTGAAGTGAGGGGATGAGATAACTTCTGTGGAATAGATTATCGTGATAAACCACCGAATTCTCTTCAAATGCCTTTTTACACTGGAATGCGAGAGCAGCCATTCTTGCCTTGTTCCTGATCTTGGGGTGGGGATAAGGGAACATTCAGCCTTTCAACCTTAAATATGGTGGTAGTTATAGGTACCTGTATTATCTAGTATTGTTCTGTTGATATCTGTATGAGTTTGCTAGCTGTCTTTCAGTACCACAGACCGAGTGGCTTAAACAACAGAAATTTATTTCTCACAATTCTCAAAACTGGAAGTCTGAGATCAAGGTGTCATCATTCAAATACAGTCATGTTTTGAGGTACTGGAGGTTAGGGCTTCAACATATGAATTTTGGAGGAATACAAATCAGCCTATAACTGTACCTTTTTCAGTTAAGGAAGTTCCATTCTATTTCAGTCTTCTGAGAGTTTTTGCCATCAATGAATATTGAATTGTTTCAAGTGGTTTTGGGGGGTTGTAAATTGATAGGATCACGTCATTGTTCTTCCTTAGGCTGTTCTGATAATAATAGATTGCATTGATTTTTGTATATTGAATCAGTTGTGGTGAATCCTTTTTTTTTTTTTAATAGGTGGATTTCCTTTGCTAATATTTTATTTTGCATATTTGCAAAAATATTCATTGGGCATACTGTTTTCTTGTAACATCTTTGTCTAATTTTAGTAATGCTGGCCTTATAAAATGGGTTGAGAAGTATTCCCTCCTCTAATTTCTGGAAAAAATAGGATTTGTGTTATTTCTTTTTAAATTGGTAGAATTCATCAGTGAAATACTCTGAGCCTGGAGATTTCTTTTTCAGAAGGTTTTTCACTACTAGTTCAATTTCTTTTGATAGCTATGAGACTATTCAGGTTATCTATTTTACCTCAAATGAGTTTTGGTTGATTATGGTCTTTGTAGAATTGCTCCATTTTATCTACGTTTTTGAATTTATGTGTGTAGGGATGTTTGTAGGATTTCATATTAGTGTTCCAATTTCTGCAGTCTGTAGTAATATTCCTTTCTCATTCCTGATATTGGTAATTTGTGGCTTCTCTATTTTTCCTTTGTCAGTCTTGCTAGAGATTCATTAATTTTATTGATCTTTAAAAAAACTTTGTTTTATTGATTTTTAAAATTGCTTTTGTGTTTTAATTTCATTGATTTCTGCTCTTATCTTTATTATCCCATTCCCTGTGCTAGCACTGAATTTATTTTTCTCCAGGGGAAACTTAGATTGCTAATTAGAAACTTCTTTTCTAATATGCACAATTAATGCTTTAAGTAATTCTCTAAGCATTACTTTAGTTTCATACCACAAATTTTGATTTATTTTTAGATTCATTCATTTGAAAATATTTTCTAATTTCCATTGAGATTTCCCCTTTGACCCATGGGTTATTTAAAAGTACATTGTATAGTTTCCAAATATTTGTAGATTTTCCTGTTATCTGTGTTATTGATTTCTAGCTTAATTCCATTATGATTGAAGAACATATTTTTTTAATGATTTCATTCTATTAAATGTATTAAGATTTGTTTTATGACCCAGGATAGCTTTTTGGTGTATGTCCCATAAGTATTTGAAGGGAATGTATAATCTATTGTTGGATTGAGTGTTCTATAAATGATTAATTAGTTATCTGATAATATTGTTCAGCTCTTTAATATCCTTGTTAATTTTCTGTCTAGTGATCTATTGATTACTGAGAGAGTAGTATTGAAGTAAGCAATTATAATTTTGGACTTGTCTATTTCTCTTTTCAGTTCTTTCAGTTTTTGTTTCATGAAGCTTTGTTGTTACATGAATGAGTATATACATTTAGCATTGTTATGTATTCTTTTTAAAAATATTTTATTTTATTATTTTTCAGAGAGAGGGGAAGGGAGAGAGGCAGAGAGGAACAGAGACATCAATGTATCATTGCCTTTCACCTGCCTCCAGCTAGGACCTGGCTGGAGACCTGGCTTGCAACCTGGTTCTGTGCCCTGGCTGGGAATCAAACCAGCGACCTTTGGGTTCGCAGGCTGGCACCCTATCCACTGTGCCACTAGCCAGGGCTTATGTTCTTTATGAATTGATTTTTGCCATTACATAATGCCTTTATTTCTGATACTTTTCTTTGCTCTGAAGTTTACTTTGTTATTATTATTGCTGTGCCAGCTTTCTTTTGATTATTTTTTGTATGGTTTATCCTTTCTATTAATTTCTTTATTCTACCCATACCATTATATTTGAGGTGAATTTCTTCTGTACAGTATATAATCTCATGTTTTTTTTTACTCACTTTAATTTAATTTTATTGTTGTTGTATTATATTTATCCTATTTTCCCCCACTGCTCTCCCCTACCCGCTCCCCATCTCCCCTCCCATAGTCCATGTCCATGGGTCATCCATGCTACTTCCTTGACTAAACTGTTCCCCTTCTTTGCCTCTTTCTCCCCCTTCTCCCTCCCCCTTCTCTCCGCACATTCCAAGTTTGTTCCTTGTTTCCATGTCTCTGGTTCTGTTTTGCTTGTTTATTTTGTTCATTAGTCTCCTGTATTGGGTGAGAGCATATGGTATTTGTCTTTCACTGACAAGCTTATTTCACTAAGCATATCATGTTCTTATTCTTCCTAAAGTCGTTCATGTCCATCTGACAACTTCTGATTTTTGATTGGCTTATCTAGAGAATTTATGTTTAATGTAATTCAATCATTTGGATTTGGGCCAATCATTTTATTATTTCTGTTCTGTTTTTTCCCCTCTAATTTTTATTCCTCTGTTTCTCTTTCCTTCTTTCAGCTTATTTGAACAAGATTTAGTATTCTATTTAGTTTATCAATTGTATCTTTGACTATTTTTTAATATTTATTTTTAGTAATTGGTCTAAGGGTTATAAAGCACATACGTACAATGTAGAATCAATATTATACCACTTTAAGCACAGGCAGTGAAGAGTTAGCTCAGCTGGCTTGAGATGTTCAAGCCCTGTACATTCTAAAGGACTGACCCTTGACAAGTTCATAGGAGATGATCCCTAAATCCTTGGAACATCCTGCCCAATAAGAGTATTTTTGTATGCCTTAAGCCTTGGGTTTTGCCAGGTAATTTATGCTAACAATGTGATTCATGTAGGGTATTTGGATCACATGTACCATTATGACCTCTTGAACAGGCTGGGGACTGATAAAAATTAATCACAGGGGTGTTTCATGACTCTGTGACCAATCCCCAATAAAAATCCTGGACACAAAGTCTTGATTAAGTTTCTCTGGTTGGTAATACTCCATATGTGTTGTCATACATCATTGTCGGGAAAATTAAGTGCTGTTTGTACAACTCTATTGGGAGAGGATAACTGGAAGCTTGTGCCTGGTCACTTCTGGACTCTGCCCTATGCACCTTTTACCTTTACTGATTTTACTCTGCATTCTTTTGTTGGAATATACTTTAACCAAGAGCATAATATCTTCCTGAGTTCTATAAGTCTTTTTAGAAAACCATTAAACCTGAGTGTGGTCTTGGGGATCCAGACACAAAGTGGAATGTAGATTCCTAAACTCCATCAGACATTGTTACAGCTTTTGCTTTTTGGTATTACATATACCTTAAAGAACTCAAGAGGAGAAGAATTATCTATATTTATTGAGCTAGTTAATATTTCTCTCTCTTTTAAAATTAATTTTTGATATTCCAAGTTTCCTTCTAGTATAATTTCTCTTCTTTTAGAAACTCTTTGAGTGCATCTGCTGGCAAAGAATTAATATTTTCTTATCTAAGATGTCCTTAAAAAAATAAAACAAAGATAAACTATCATTCATACACACACACACACACACACACACACACACACATAAATCTGTGTTGACAGTTTTTTTTCTTTCAGCACTACCCTGATTAGAAGAGCTAATGGACAGCTTCAAAGGACAGCACAGGCTCAAAGTGCAGGCCAGCCAAATGATACGGTGGCAGCTAGTGGGCAGAACTTCTTAGAAGGGTCAGTGGCTGTTGTTTTTCTTCCTCCAAAAATTACTCCATTGAAAAAGACCCAGGGCAAGTGCAGCCTAGGGAGTCTTGGCTTCCATCTAGGCAAGGGAAAAGCATCTGACTGGGAAGAGCAAAACTGATCTGAACATATTGGGTTGGCCAAAAAGTTTGTTTGCTTTCTCCATAAGATGGCTTTGGTAGCACTTGGCTGTCTTTAGCTTCATTCAAAACAATTTTGTTGGATTGTATTGTCACAGTGTGCATTTTAAAAAAGGATCAGAATTGGTGAATTTTTGTGTAGCCATTTTAATAATTGTAGATAGAAGAAAATATTGTTTTCTTTATTACTTCAAGAAAAGTAAAAATGCACCTGAAATGCACAAAAAAGATTTGTGCAGTGAATACAGAAGGTGCTGTGACTGATGAATGTATCAAAAGTAGTTTGCAAAGTTTCATGCTGGAGATTTCTTGCTGGATGATCAGGAAGACCAATTGAAGTTGATAGTGATCAAATTGAGATATTAATTGAACACTCAACATTATACCACATGGGAGATAGCCTATGAACTCAAAATATCCAAATCAATTAAGTTATTGGTGGAAATGAAAAATGTGCCTGAACAGACAACTCACTGAGGAAGATATACAAAGGGCCCAGGGGCATATAAAAGAATGCTCAACATCACCAGTCATCAGAGAGATGCAAATTAAAACCACAATAAGATACCACCTCACACCTGTCAGAATGGCAATCATCAGCAAATCAACAAACAACAAGTGTTGGCGAGGATGCGGGGCAAAGGGAACCCTCATACACTGTTGGTGGGAATGTAGGCTGGAGCAGCCACTGTGGAAAACAGTATGGGGTTTCCTTAAAAAACTAAAAATGGAACTGCCTTTTGATCCAGCAATTCCACTACTTGGACTATACCCAAAGAATCCTGAACCACCAATTCATAAGAACCTATGTACACCTATGTTCATAACGGCACTATTTACAATAGCCAAGTGCTGGAAACAGCCTAAGTGCCCATCAGTGGATGATTGGATCAAAAAACTTTGGTACATTTACACAATGGAATTCTATATAGGAAAGAAGGAACTTGTACCCTTTGCAACAACATGGATGGAACTGGAGAGTATTATGCTTAGTGAAATAAGCCAGTTAGTGAAGGACAAATCTCATATGATCTCACCCATTACGGGACAATAATGAGCAAAACTAACAACAAGCAAAACAGAACCAAACATATGAATACAATGAATAGGCCTTCAGTGGTCATGGGGAAAGCGGTTGCGGGGAGGGGGAAGGCAGAGGCAAGGAAGGGGAGCAGCTTAGACAGGAACCTAGTGTGGAGGAACCATGGACATGGACAACAGGTGGGATTGACTTTGGGGGGAATGGGTGGGTGGGGAGGGGGACAGAGGGGAGCAAAAAGGGGATGGATGTAATACAACAACAATAAAATTTAAAAAAAAAGAAAAAAAAAAAAAAGAAAAATGTGCCTTTTATTTTACCGATAAAACCATATGGACTTTTTGGCCAACCCAGTACATGAGCCAGCTTAGAATAGTGATTATAACAATGGGCTTTGGAATAATACACATTTGGTTTTGAATTCCGGATTTGTGACTTACTATGAAACTGAACTGCTACTTCTCTGAACCTTAGTTTTCTTATCTGTTAAAAACAGGATAA
Organism: Noctilio leporinus; assembly: GCA_004026585.1. Classification (NCBI taxonomy): domain Eukaryota; kingdom Metazoa; phylum Chordata; class Mammalia; order Chiroptera; family Noctilionidae; genus Noctilio; species Noctilio leporinus. The sequence continues at coordinate 11,559 of PVIW01013693.1, read as the reverse complement.
TAATGTTTATCCACTTCCCTCTCTGGGTGATTGTGGAGACCAGTTTATGTAATCTGAAGAACAAAATGTCTGGCACAAGCAGTTGGTACTCAGCAAATGTTAGCTTTTTTATTATTCTTAGATTGTGTTGTGGGTGTCAGCAGTCACCGCTTACCTTGGTTCTTCTAACAGGGCATAATCAAGGGCATGATTTTTCTTGAGTGGGCAAAAGAGTCACCACATTTTTCATGCTGAAACTATACCAATCCTTTAAGCCAAATGTTACCAAAACTAACAATGATTTACTTCTTAAAAATCTGCTATGAAATTCAGAATAACTTTCAATGGTGAGTCTCTTTTCTTTAAAACAAATTCATATAAGGAAATGCTAATATTTCAAGAAAATTCTTTGAGGGATCTTGATTGACACATGTAAATGCTGTAGTTCAATTTGCATTTAAATAGGCATTCTTAATATTTCCTTTTAAGTGGGCCTTATTTCTCTCTTGTAAAAGTAAAAATTGATTTTTCCTTTTTAGCAAAATGGGTGCTTACTAGGGTTCATGGTTAAGAGATGTGGTGCAGCTGTTCTTTTATGTCTTCTACTTAGTGTGGAAGTAGCCTTACCAGAGCCAGGCAGAAGTGAACAATAGAAATAATTTTTTTTTTAAGTGCTTCTGCAAAAGATTGATCAGTGGTTTAACAAAGCTTGACATCAACATGACATTCTTTCCATAAATGCACAAGGCTGCACAAAAGAATCTCCCCTATTTACAGGTACAGTCAATCTTCGATCTCTTATTTCTCCTTGATACCACAGTGACTCTTAAAATGCATTGTAAGAATGGGCTTTCTTAGTTCCCTGAAAAAGTCTCCAGTAGTAGAATCTTCCAGATGAGATAGAATTCTCATCTGGAATTTATTTTACTAAAGTAACTCTTGAACAGGTGCTGGGCATATGTTCCAAGTCTCCTGAAAAGGGGACTCATAAGTGTAGAGTTTGGAATTTGTTTTATTTTTAAAAAAGATCTTATTTATTTATTTTTAGAGAAAGGGGAAGGGAGAGATAAAGAGAGGGAGAGAAGCATAGATGTTCAAGAGAAATATTGGTTAGTTGCCTCTCACATGCCCACAACTGGGGACCTGGTGCACATCCCAGGCATGTGCCCTGACTGGGAATTGAACTAGTGGCCTTTTGGTTCACAGGCCTGTACTCAATCCACTGAATCACACCAGCAAGGGCTGGAGTTTTTAATTTATTAAGGTCCCTTATTCAAGTCTTATTCTAGGTTTGCTAATGGTCTGTGGCAGGAAATACTGGGGATTCACCCAAATCCACATTCTTCTCTTCATTCTGGGTACATAGCTGGACCACATTTCCCCACCTCCCTGTAGTTAGGTATGGTCATATGCCTGAGTTTTATTAGAAAGCAATATGTCCACCTTTCAGGTTTGGTCCAGATAAACCTCTCATAAGTTCCTTGTTCTTCTCTCCTTCAGACTGGTTAGAAGGAGGTGACTCCCAGGGCAGCCTTGGAAACCATGTGTTGGAAGACGGCAGTGCCTCCATCAGCTTAGGCAGCCTGAATGACTTCTGCCAACCTGTTTGCTTGCTCAGTATGTTTTGTGAGCAAGAAATAAACTTGCATTAAGTATGAACCATTATACATTTGGGGGTTTGTTTGCTAAAGCAGTTAACCTGTTCTTCTATAACTTTTTTCTCTATGATTTCGGTCACAGTATACATTTCATCAGGGCTATGAGTTCTGCTGACACAGTACTCAAAGCATCTAATATTATTTTAATCCTCATACATCCCCTTCTCTGGGAATCTGTGGTCTAGGTTATTGTTGACTGATGCTAAAGTAGTTCTTTCTCAGAATGGCTGGCATCTCCACCCTACCAAGTCACTTGGAGGACCTTTTTCTTTTTAAAAACAGTCATAATTTTTGTTTAACTACTCATTCATTTCACTGTCAGGTGAATTAATCATTAATTGATTTGATTATCTGTTCTCAAAAATGTTCCAGACATGGAAGACAGTTTATAAGATGGATAAAATACAACAAAATGGCCTATGAAAACCAGGTGTGAAAAAAAGAATGGAAAACAAGTGTAGAATCAACAAACGGAGCCAGGAATAGTGGCTAATATACCTAAGGGCTCACCTCATTAGCCCCTATCTTTTCTAATTTCTTTTTCCTGAAGCTGCTCTCGGTTGCTTCTTCCTACCTCCTTTTTCACAAATTCTAATTTCTTAGGAGACCATTTCTTTAATCATATCCTGATGGTCCCAAGTTTCCATATCCTATGGAGTCCTTGGTAGCTTCTCATTCCCTTCAACTTCATTTCGGCATTTGCTCAGTTTGATGTGGGGAGCATTAACTCAGGAAGTCATTTTTAAAAAGTCACTTGTGAGACAGTATATATACGTGTTTGTGTATAATTTACTTTTTAAAAAGATTTTATCATTTTTAGAAGAAGGGTAGGGAGAGAGGTAGAGAGGGAGAGAGACATGTATGGATGGTAGCCTTTCGCTATGGACCTGGCTGGAGACCTGGCTTGCAACCTGGTTATGTGCCCTGGCTGGGAATTGAACCAGCGACCTTTGGATTCATAGGCTGGCGCCTTATCCACTGTGCCACCAGCCAGGGCATTTAAAAAAATATATTGTATTTATTTTCCTTTTCTATTTTTCTTTTGTTTTTATGCTAATTTATTACAGATATTTCTATTGTGTTTCTCTTTCATTGACATATAGCTGTTCTTCACATCTGAATAATAATATTTTAAGTATGTTGCAAGTATTTTTTCTAGTCTTCCTTTTGTCTATTGAAAAATATATATGCAAGTTATGTAATTTAAAAAATTTGTCCCTTTCTTCTTTAAACCTTTTATTTTGAACAGTTTTAAGTTGACAGCAAAATTGAGGGGAAAGTATAGAGTTCCCATAAACTCCCTGCCCCCACACATGCATAGCCTTCCTTGTTATCAAGGTGCCACATTGTTATGTGGAATCTAATGAACAAATTGAACTAACAAGCAAAATAGAGACAAACTCATAGATAGAGAACAGGCTGACCGCTATTGGGGGAGGTTGTTGAGACAGGTGGAGGGATTGAGCAAAGAAAGAAGAACTCATGGACTCAGACAATGGTGTGGTGATTGCAGGGTGGGGTGAAGGGTGGATGAAAGTGGAAGAGCATATGGGGGGATAAATGATAATGGGAAAATACAATAAAAATAATGTAAATAAATAAAACTGGTTCATAATATTTTTTAAAAAGTGATAAACATTCATTGACACATTATTAAAACTCAACAATCATAGTTGACTACTCAGTCTTAGAGTAGTACATTCCATTGGTTTGGACAAACGTACGATGACAGGTATCCACTATCATAGTATTCTATAGAGTAGTTTCATTGCCCTAAAATCCTCTGTGCTCTGCTTATTCATCCCTTCTTCCACCTAACCCTGAGTGACCGCTAATCTTTTCACTATCTCTAGCATTTTGCCTTTTCCAGAATGTCTAATAGTTGGAATCATATATTATGTAGCCTTTTCAGATTGGCTTCTTTAACTTAATAATACACATTTACTTTTCAGGCATTTCCCTTCATAGTGTAATAGCTCCTCCCTCCCTCCCTCCTTCCTTTCCTTCCTTCCTTCCTTCCTTTTATCCTCAGCTGAGGACATTTGTTTTTCATTGCTTTTATAGAAAGAGAAAGAAGGAAAGAGAGAGGGAGGCAGGGTGAGATAAACACATCAATGTGAGAGAGAAGCATCAATAGGTCACCTCCTATACCTGTATGTGCCTGGACTGTGATTGTATGCATCCTGACTGAGAATGAAACCTGTAACCTAGATATGTGCCCTGACCAAGAATCAAACTTGCAACCTTTCGGTTACCAGATGATGCTCCAACCAGATGAGTGCTGAAAAATGTTACATTGTCTGAATGTACCATAGTTTACCATTCACCTACTGAAGGACATCTTGATTGCTTCCAAGTTTTGGCAATTAGAAATAAAACTTATAAACATCTTGTGCAGGTTTTCATGTAGAGAGAAGTTTTCTCATCCTTTATGTAAATACCAAGGAGTTTGATTGCTGGGTAATATGATAAAAGTATGTTTAGTTTTTGTTTTTTTTTTTTAAAGATTTTATTTATTATTTTAGAGAGAGGGGAAAGGAGAGAGGCAGAGAGGGAATGAGACATCAATGTATGGTTGCCTTTCACCTGCCTCCAGCTATGGAGCTGGCTGGAGACCTGGCTTACAACCTGGTTATGTGCCCTGGATGGGGATTGAACCAGTGACTTTTGGGTTTGCAGGCCAGCACCTTCGTTTTTTGTTTTAGACAACCTCATTAGAACTTTAGGCCTCATTAGAACTCAGCACAAACTCTGAGAACTTGGCTTGGGCACACATCACATGTAGATTTTAGTGCTTTCCCAAACTTTTTAGTATAAAGGTAAACAATTCTATTGCCAGGGATTTGGAACAGCCTAGTTTTGTTAGCAGCTGTACTGTAGGACAGCCTTCAACTGTATGTCAAATGCTGGACCATTGTGAATGCCTAACGACGCCATTCCTGGAAGAGGAGCCTAAGATATCCTGAAGAGGAATTGCTAGATTTTTTAAAAAATATTTTACATATTTATTTTTGGAGAGAGGGGAAGGGAGGGAGAAAAAGAGGGAGAGAAACATCAGTGTTCGGGGTAAATATCAGTTGGTTTCCTCTCCCATGTCCCCAACCAGGCACCTGGCTCACAACCCAGGCATGTGCCCTGACTGGGAACCAAACCCGCGACCTTTCAGTAATAAATGCAACTTCCAGGGAGAAATGGAGATCTATGTATTGAAGATAGTGGAACAACAATTTGGAAGGAGCCTAGATCCGAATCAACCCTTGGAGAAGAGCTACTTGATGAGAAACAGTTGTTTTGACTTTTTCATCAGTTTTAAGCTCCTGATATTTGGGGACTTATCCCTTCACTAATTACCTTAACCAATATATATTTACTTACGTAATATTTACATCTTCTTTTTTTTAAATTATTATTATTTTTTAAAGATTTTATTTCATTATTTTTTAGAAAGAGGGGAAGGGAGAGAGGCAGAGAGGGAGAAAGACATCAATGTATGGTTGCGTTTCACCTGCCTCCAGCCACAGACCTGACTGGAGACCTGGTTTGCAACCCGGTTATGTGCCCTGGCTGGGGAATCAAACCTGCGACCTTTGGGTTCGCAGGTCGGCGCCTTAACCACTGTGCTAACAGCCAGGGCTAATATTTACATCTTTAATATGCTTGATACAATAACTTAGTTTTATGGCTGGTATAAGATAAGGAGCTAACTGAATTTTCTTCCCCAAAATGGATAGCTAATTTTGGGGGATCATTTGTTTTTTTTCTCAACCTATGTAAAATGCTACTCTTATCATATATTTGACTATACTATATGCAATCACCAATTTTTGGCCATTTTGACCTCTAAAGCTAGCAGTTTCAGTCAATTTAATATTAAATTCCTCATATATATTAGCATGTTTATAGACTTTCTATCTTTGCCCACCAATCTAATCTGTTTATTTACCAATAGCTTACTGTTTTAATTATTGTAGCTTTATAGTATATTTTGTATCTGGTAGTGCAAGATGAAATTTAAAATCAGTCAAGTTCTATAAAAAATCCTACCAGGATTCAGAGTGGAATTCCATTATATTTATACTATATAGATTAATTTTTTGAGAATCAACATTTCTATAAAATGACATGTTCTCAACTGGAGTGTGAACATAAACAAGCAAGATAAAACATGTCCATCAATAATTAAATGTAGGCCCTGACTGGTAGCACAGTGGATAAGGTGCTGGCCTGCGAACCCAAAGGTCGCTGTTCGATTCCCCAGCCAGGGCCCATAGCCAGGTTGCAAGCCAGCTCTCCAGCTAGGTCCATGGCTGGAGGCAGGTGAAAGGCAACCATACATTGATGTTTCTCTCCCTCTCTGCCTCTCTCCCTCCCTCTCTCTCTGAAAATAATAAATAAAATCTTTTTTTTTTTTTTTAAAGGTTTTTGTTTTTTTTTTTAAAGATTTTATTTCATTATTTTTAGAAAGAGGGGAAGGGAGAAAGGCAGAGAGGGAGAGAGACATCAATGTATGGTTGCTTTGCACCTGCCTCCAGCCACAGACCTGACTGGAGACCTGGTTTGCAACCTGGTTATGTGCCCTGGCTGGGGAATCGAACCTGCGACCTTTGGATTCGCAGGCCGGCACCTTATCCACTGTGCTACCAGCCAGGGCAATAAATAAAATCTTTAAAAAAAAATTAAATGCGTGTAAGCCTCAGCTCTATGGAAGCCAGGGGTTTAATGGCCACTGCTCAGATCTTCCTAAACTATGGGTATGATGGGTAATTTACTCACTGGGGCATTTTGAACTTTTAGCTGTACCTGGTCTCCTGGTTTCTGTAAGGGAAAAAAAAAAGGATGCTGTTATATAATTGCTTATTAATTTTCTACATCTTTCCACTAGGGTGTAAATACCACAGAACTAGGGCTTTGCCTCCTCTACTCACTTCAGTTTCACCAGTGCTTAGAATAGAGCCTGACCCATTACAGATCCTTAATAAATGTTTGTCAAAAGAAAGAATGAATGTATATGAGGACTCCAGCCCTTAATGAGGATGGTGATTTGCATCTAGCACATGATGCATAAGATGGACATCACAGTGTAAGAATGCTTATTTCTTCTGGTGTTTATATGTGTCCACAGCTGCATCTATTGAGCCATGATGAATTGTTATAGAGAAATTGTGTATAAAATAGCAGTGATGAGTAAAGCATTCACAAGAATGGCCTTAGAATAAATATTGCAATGAATAAACACATTTATTCCTCAGCATTGTTTGTGGGAGTAAAAGATTGGGAAAAAATCTGACTATAAATCAATAGGGAAATGGTTAAAAAATTAACTGTGGCATATTCGTGCAACGAAATACCATGTAGCTGTTTTAAAAAAGAAGAATTGATATGGAGAGATTTTCAGGATAAATTGCATTGTTAAGTGAAAAAGTAAAAGTGCAGAGTAAACTATAACAACAAAAAGTGACCTTTTGTTGGAAAAAAGGGAAGAAAATACGTACATATTTATGTTTGCTTCTAGATTCATAAGAAACTACAAAAGGGTTAAAAGAAATTAATAAAAGTGATTGCTTTTTGGAGTGCTGATGGGAACTATGGTAATTGACACTTTTCACTGTATACTTTTATGTATCATTTGATTCTTGAACCATGTGAGTATTTTGCCATTTAAAATGATATAGAACATATAATGATGAAGGTAAAATTATATTTCATCTAAGAAATAGTCTCATCCATTACAATAACGAAATGAAAATTATTTCAGATTTGTACAAATTTAGGGGAATTCATACCTTTGGCACAGCTGCTAAGTGTTTGTAGAAATAACATGTAAGGCATGTTGGTCCCATCTCATCCAGGGAGCTTTTCTCAGCCAGGTATTAGGGTTAAAGTGTTTTGTTCTTCTTTTCAGGCTACGAGGCTCAGGGCACGTTAAATAGTTTTGGAGAAACTTCTGTTTTGTGGCCAAGTGTTTCAGCCTTGTTGTCTTAGTTCAAATTCGATCAATTAAATATTTTAAAATAATTTCAGGGAACATTGGTTCCAGAGAACTATCAGTGACTTGCCCACAGATTTCTTATTCACCAAAACAATTAAATTCTATATAATTTAACAAATATATAGAATTGCAAATATTGGCCACTTTCAGCTTCTGTGGCCTGGTTCATTCATCTTCCTCATTAATAACTTTCCTTTCCAATGTGATTATAAGAGTCATTGTCTTTTAAAATTTATATTGTGAACAGAGTTGATATAAGCTTTTGTTATGGTAACTTTTTTTTTTTTAAATTTTATTGTTGTTGTATTACATCCATCCCCTTTTTGCTCCCCTGTGTCCCCCTCTATGGTAACTTTTTTTATTTTTAAAGATTTTATTTATTATTTTCAGAGAGAGGGTTAAGGAGAGAGGCAGAGAGGGAGAGAGATATCAATGTATGGTTGCCTTTCACCTGCCTCCAGCTACAGATCTGGCTGGATACCTGGCTTGCAACCTGGTTATGTGCCCTGGCTGGAAATCAAACCAGTGACCTTTGGGTTCACAGGCTGGCACCTTATCCACTGTGCCATCAGCCTGGGCCTTGCTTATGGTAACTTTTAAAAGATAGCTTCATCGTTACATTAAAAAATGCACCGTTATCAACAAATATTGATTATGAACTGTATTGAGAATTTATATAAATTTAGCCACAATCTTCTAGGTTTTAACAATGAAAGAATTACTTAAACCTTTAAGTTCCATAATGTAGATCCAATAACAATTGTGAAAATCCTCTGTAAAGTTCAGCATACAAACATACAGTATGTTTTTTTTTTTTTTTTGGCATGCATTGTGGTATAAAAATAAGTGGGAAAAAGGTAGAAATCACATAAAGGAAGAACGGGTAATTCAGGTTGGGGAAGACAGATGAATATATAATATTTCTAATAAACATAATCAGCTTTTAGTTAGGTAAAAAGGCCCCACAAATGTTCAGGTTATTAACTGATACTCACCAACCATCTAGTAATCATGTGTCTAATGAAAGTGAGTACTAATGGCTCAAGGAACTGCAAGTCAAATTATGAAGTTTTATTAAAAACTTTCTCCACCTGTCTTTAATTATTTAGATCCAGTCTAAGTTTTCTTTGAAATTAAAGTCTGGGGTTTAAGTTAATTTATGGGACTGAACATTTAAAATTAGATGTACTTTGTAACTGTATGTAAATCACTGAGTTTAGCAACCCTCAGGCCTGACTACTATCCAGCATTCCTCCCCCTCTCCATCTTCTATTGTCCATTTCTCTACAGCTCTGATCTTCTTTCCCTTTTTCTTATTATTTTCCTATTCAAAATTTACCTCTCCTTTAAGGCTCCAGTTGTATTTCATCTTACTGTGAGAAAAATCCCGCATTTTGATAGAACCAACACTTAAGAATTAATAACTTATCAGTGGGAATGACCCAGGTTAAAGTAGTTATGAGTATTCCAGGTAGAGGGACTTTTTCCTCAAAGGGTAGGTATTGTCCTATTTGAATGGACAATATACACATTTTAATTCCTGAAGGTCTACCCTAATACATCATACAGTTTTTTTTTTTTAAGGGTTTAAAACTTTATTTGCATATTAAAAATGGCACATTTCAATAATTAAAATAATTTTAACCAACAAAAATGGCACTTGGATTAAACTGCATTTTACAATCCACAGGACACCTTGGACCAGCTTGGTTTTTACTCTAGAGCTCACTGCCGTCCCACCCAGCTTCTTCCTTTACCAACATGCAAATTCTTTTCCTTTGCTGCTACCTGGACTGGCAGATGGGGAGAGGCAGGTGCAGCCTTGTCAGTAGTTCTTTGATGTGAAAATAGGCAGCAGAGTCAGTTAATTTGATGCAACCTCTTTGCATCTTAGGAACTTAAACTGCTAAAAGAATTAAAATTAAGAAGGCAATACTTGTGGAATGTACGCATACTGGCGGTGTGTGCCCTCATTATGATTTCACCAGCTTGCTTCTCCTGCTAGGTTGTTTCTTTTGAAGGCAATGGATTTTTCTCTTGTGTTTCTTTTTTATGTTTTTAAAGTATATTTTATTGATTATGCTGTTAGAGTTGTCCAAATTTCTTTTCCTTTTGCCCCCCTCCACCTGGTACTCCCCTTCCCTCCAGCAATGCCTCCCCTCTTAGTTCATGTCCATGGGTTGTGCATGTGAGTTCATTGGCTTCACCCATTCCTATATTATTCTTAATATTCTCCTGTCTATTTTGTTCATACCAGTTATGCTTCTTGACCCCTGTGCCATTTCTCTCTCTCTCCTCCTTCCCCCTCCCAGCTGATAATCCTCCAAGTGATCCCCATACCTATGATTCTGTTTCTGTTCTGGTTGTTTGCTTAGTTTGTTTTCATTTTTATTTTTTAGGTTCTGCTTTTGATAGTTGTCTGTCGTCATTTGCTATTCATAGTTTTGATCTTCTTTTCCTTAAATAAGTTCCTTTAAGATTTCATATAATAATGGTTTGGTGATGATGAACTCATTTAGCTTTACCTTGTCTGGGAAGCACTTTATATATAACCTTCTATTCTAAATGATAGCTTTTCTGGATAGAGTAATCTAGGTTGTAGGTCTTTGCTTTTCATCACTTTGAATACTCCTTGATAGTCCTCTCTTGTCTGCAAAGTTTCTTTTGAGAAATCAGCTGATAGTCTTATAGGTATCCCATTGTAGCTCTGCTTTTCTCTTGCTGTTTTTAAGATTCTCTCTTTATCTTTAACCTTTGGCATTTTAATTATTATGTGTTTTGGTGTGGTCCTCTTTGGGTCTAGCTTGTTTGGGATTCTCTTCACTTCCTAGACTTATATGTCTGATTCCTTTGCCAAACTTGGAAAGTTTTCCTTCATTATTTTTTCACATAAGTTTTCAATTTCTGGTCGCCTGCATGGAGGGGGAATAGGGGGACGGAGGAAGTTTCTGCGTCGAGTCCTCTGCCGGAAAAACTCCACCAACTTCCCCCCGGGAAGGGAAGACAACTGTGTCCCAGCTTTTCGAGCTCAGACCGCCTCACCCCGTAGGGGGTGGGGCCGCGGGGACCTGCCACTTTCACCCCCCCCGCGCGAGTTACGTACGCCCCACAAACCTGAGGCCGCCAAGGGTAGGGTGGGGAAGGTGGGGTGAGAGTTACATGCTGATAATTTGAAGAATGAAGATGATGTAGACACTGGGCTATTAGGGTTCTGGACTCTGCTTATGGTATCCGTAACTGCTGGATTTTCCTGCTGCAGCTTTTCTTGGACAGTGACTTATTTTGATTCTTTTGAACCAGGCATGTTTCCTCCTACTCCTCTTTCACCTGCCAGGTTCAAGAAACTTACTGGACATTCTTTCCACATGGGCTATAGCATGGCAATTTTGAATGGTATCGTAGCTGCTATTACTGTTGCATGGTGCCTGATGTAAACCAACACTGAAGCAATGTTCTTGGCAAAACTTAGTCATGATTGCTTTGTAATAACAGGGAAGAATGTCGTTGCCTACTCTGAAGACCAAGAAACCTGCTGTTCATTATGCGATTCAGATACCTGTCATATCATCATTATGGAAGAACTTCTTAAACATTGTTCTAGAACCTAGATATTGGAATAGCTGAATATTAAGTTTCAAGTAACTTCTTAAAATTATAAGATGTTTACCTCATTGTCTTACTTTTCTGTTTTATTTTTCTAAGCTATAGAAAGCATTTTGATGGAACTCAAACCGGAAAACTTGAATATAGGACAATGCCTACCTTTCCATGTATATACAACATTTTTCCTAAGAAATACTGATACTGCTATTTAATTGAGACAGAAATACGTCTTAATTACTCATCATATCAGGAAAGCAAACAATGCCCGCTACTTTGACATTTTATAGAAGTTACTTTTAAATCAGAATGTTTAATTTTTGATATTTTAAT
>PVIW01013692.1:0-26358 GCA_004026585.1 Noctilio leporinus | reverse complement strand
TCCAGCAATTCCACTACTTGGACTATAACCAAAGAATCCTGAAACACCAATTCATAAGAACCTATGCACACCTATGTTCATAGCGGCACTATTTACAATAGCCAAGTGCTGGAAACAGCCTAAGTGCCCATCAGTGGATGATTGGATCAAAAAACTTTGGTACATTTACACAATGGAATTCTATATAGCAGAAAGAAAGGAACTTGTACCCTTTGCAACAACATGGATGGAACTGGAGAGTATTATGCTTAGTGAAATAAGCCAGTCAGTGAAGGACAAATATCATATGATCTCACCCATTACGGGACAATAATGAGCAAAACTAACAACAAGCAAAACAGAATCAAGTATATGAATACAAGGATTAGGCCTTCAGTGGTCAGGGGGAATGGGGTTGGGGGGAGGTGGGAGGCAGAGGCAAAGAAGGGGAGCAGCTTAGACAAGAACCTAGTATAAAGGAACCATGGACATGGACAACAGGTAGGATTGACTTTGGGGGGAATGGGTGGGTGGGGAGGGGGACAGAGGGGAGCAAAAAGGGGATGGATGTAATACAACAACAATAAAATTAAAAAAATATATATGTATCAGTTGTTTTCCTATATACCAGCAACAAACAAGTGGAATTTAAATTAAAAACAGTACCATTTACATTAGCACTCCCCTAAACCACAAACTTAGGTATAAATTTAACAAAATATGTATAAAATCTATCTGAGGAAAACTGTAAAACTCTGATGAACAAAACCAAAGAACTAAATAATTGAGAGATAGTCCATATTCGTGGACAGAAAGACTTAATATTGTCAAAATGTTAGTTCTTCCCAATTTGAGCTATAGAGTCAATGTAATCCCAACCAAAATCTCAGCAAGTCATTTTATGAATGTTGACATATTGATTCTAAAGTTTATATGGAGAGGCAACAGACCCAGAATAGCCAACATAATATTGAAGAACATTTAGTAGACTGATGTTACCTTACTTAGCCATAGTGATCAACACAGTGTGGTATTGGTGAAAGAATAGAAATATAGATAATGGAACAGAATAGAAAGCCCAGAAATAGATCTGGCTGGTCTTTAACAAAGGAGCAAAGGCAGGATAAGTAGAGCAATGATAGTCTCTTCAACAAATGGTGCCAGAACAACTGGATATCCACTTGCAAAGAAATGAATCTAGCCCTGGCTGGTGTGGCTCAGTGGACTGAGTACTGGCTTACGAACACAAAGGTCATCAGTTAGATTCCCAGTCAGGGCACATGACTGGGCTGCAGGCCAGGTCCCTGGCTGAGGGTGCACAAAAGGCAACCACACATTGATGTCTCTCTCCTTCTCTTTCTCTGTCCCTTCCCCTCTCTCATTAACCGTTAAAAAAAAAAAAGAAGAAGGAAAAGAAAAGAAATTAATTTAGACACAGAACTAGTCAGTAATATTATAATAACTAAGTACAGTGCCAGGTGGGTACTTAAATTATCAGTGGGACCACTTAATAAATTATAAAACTAACCACTGTGCTGTGCACCTGAAAGTAATATAAAATAACACCGAATGTCAATTTTAATTGAAAGTAAAAATAAATAAAAGCAGCCACAGACCACACATCCTTCACAAAATCAACTCTAAATGGAGCATAAACCTACATGTAGAATGTAAAACTATAAAATTTCTAAAAGATAACACAGGAGAAAATCTAGATGACATTGGGTATGGAGATGACTTTTTTTTTTTTTTTAAGATTTTATTTATTATTATTATTTTAAAAATATTTATTAATTTTAGAGAGGGGGAAGGGAGAGAGGCAGAGAGGGAGAGAGATATCAATGTATGGTTGCCTTTCACCTGCCTCCAGCTACGGACCTGGCTGGAGACCTGGCTTGCAACCCAGTTATATGCCCTGGCTGGGAGTCGAACCACAAACTTTTGGGTTCGCAGGCTGGCATTTTATCCCCTGTGCCACCAGCCAGGGCTAGAGGTGACTTTTTAAAGGCATAATCCTTGAAATTATTGATAAACTGGACTTCATTAAAATTAACCTCTGCTCTACAAAAGACAATGTCAAGAGAATGAGAAGGCAAACCACAGACTGGGAGAAAATATTTGCAAAACATGTATCTGATAAAGGATTGTTATCCAAGATATACAAATTGTCAAAACCCAATTAAGAAAACAAACAACTCAAACAAAACAAAACAAAACAAAACAACTCAATGAAAAAATAGGCCAAAGGCCTTAATAGTCCCCTCACCAAAGAAGATATACAGATGGCAAATAAGCATATGAAAAGATGCTCCACATCCTAGTCATCAGGGAGATGCAAATTAAACCAATGAAGAGGTTTTGCCTTGAAGCAGCCAGCCCCTCCCATCTGGCCTCCCTGGAACTGAGCCGCAGCCTCAGCCATACTGGCTACCTCTCAAAGCTTTCCCACCATGGACCCAGCTTTGGGCCTTTGTGAAAACGTGTAAGCATGATCTCAGAGTACCACATAATGAGGAAATATGCTTCCTGATGGAGTGGGTGGGAGTGTGAAGGTAAAATACCAGCTGCTACTCTTAAAACCAAATCAGAAGAATCAAGGAAGAGAAAGACAGTAAGAAGGTGGAGGAAAACATAATGACAGAGAAACCATCATGTGAGAAAAGTGATCTTAAAATCGATAATGAAGGTGTGATTGAAGCAGACACAGGTGTCTCTCAAGAAATGAGAGATAAAAATGTAAAGGCCCTGGCTGGTAGCACAGTGGATGAGGTGCCGGCCTGCGAACCCAAAGGTTGTAGGTTCGATTCCCCAGCCAGGGCACATAAGCAGGTTGCAAACCAGGTCTCCAGTCAGGTCTGTGGCTGGAGGCAGGTGAAAGGCAACCATACATTGATGTGTCTCTCCCTCTCTGCCTCTCTCCCTTCCCCTCTTTCTAAAAATAATGAAATAAAATCTTTAAAAAAAAAATGTAAAGAAAACTGAGGAGATGATAGATCAGGCAAATGATTAAAAATCTGGCCACCGTTGATGCCCTAAATGGTTGTGAACTACAGAAAATCAACAACTTGTTCACAGATGCCATCAAGCTGAATCCTTGCTTGGCCATCTACATGCCAAGACAGCCAGTGTCTTCATCAAATTACAGAAGCAAAATGCTGCCATTTGAGACTGACATAGCTATTGAAATAAATCCTGATTCAGTTCAACCTTACAAGTGGCAAGGGAAAGCACACAGACTTCCAGGCCATTGGGAAGAAGCACCCCATGATCTTGCCCTTGCTTGCAAACTGGATTGTGATGAAGATGCTAGTGCAATGCTCGAGTTCAACTAAGGACACAGAACATTGCAGAACACTGGAGAAAGAAAAGGCCTGAACAGCCAGAGATCAAAGAAACAATGGAAATGGTTAAGAAGGCTCCAAAAGAACATGACTGAAGGAAGGTGAAAGGCAACCCCACATTGATGTCTCTTTCCCTCTCTGTCCCTGTTCCTTCCCCCCTCTCTAAAAATAGTAAATAAAACCTTTACATTAAAAAGAAAGAAAGAAAGAACATGAGAGCTACTGGAGGGAGGAAGAAGCCAGACCACAGTCAGGAGCTCAGTCTAGCTCTTTTTCAGGTGGCTTTCCTGGGGACTGCCTGGAATGGGAGGGGACATGCCTGAACTGGCAGGAATGCCTGAGATGAATGAAATTCTTAGTGATCTAGAAGTTCTTGCATCCAGAAGTTCTAGTAGCCTTCCAGAATGTGGCCCAGAACCTGGCAATATGTTAAAACATCGGAGCAACCCAAAGGTTATGACTCTCATCAGTAAACTGTTAGCTAAATTTGGAGGTCAAGTGTAAATAAAGCCCTTGCTAGAAAAAAAAGCAACTTGGGTCACCCAATGGATGCTGCAATCATACAAACCAGGATACTTCTAACCTCATGAAGAAAGCTGGGGTGCTTTGAAGAGACTCTCCACCCTCTGCCCCAAATGCAGCTGTAACATTTCAGTGGTTTGCCATTAGTGTATTCAGGTAAAATTTTCCTACTAGTAATTACAAACTTCAAACACTTTTAAATCTCAAAAATATTTTATAACACATTAAAAGAGTGTGTTAATCCCTACATTTTAATTCTTTTTAAATGATGTGATACCTATATATACTTATTAAATGGCCAAAATCTGGAACACTGATGGCACCAAATGCTGGTGGGAGTGCAAAATGGTTTAGACACTTTGGAAGATAGTTTAGCAGTTTCTTCAACTAAACATACTGTTATCATCTGACCTAGTAATCATGCTCCTTGATATTTACCCTAAGGAGCTAAAAACTTAAGTCCACATAGAAACCTGAAAACAGGTGTCTATAACAGCTTTAATCATAACTTCCAAAACTTGTAAGTAACCAAGATGTCCTTCAGTATGTGAATGAATTAATAAACTGTTAAATCCAGACAACAGAATGTTATTCATCACTAATAATAAATGAACTATCAAGCCATGAAAAGACACAGAGGAACCCTAAATGAATAGTACTAAATAAAAGAAGCCAATCTAAAACAGCTACATGCCATAGGACTACAATTACATGACATTCTGGAAAGGCAAAACTATGGAGACAATAAAATGATCAGTAATTGCCAAGGGGTTAGAGAAGAGAGACAGATGAAGAGGTAGAACACAGAGGATTTTTAAAAATGTTTTTATTTATATTTTTTTAGACAAAAGGGGAGGGAGAGAGAAAGAGAAAGAAAGACAGAAACATCAACGTGAGAGAGAAACATCAAATGGCTGGTTACTGCTTGCACGCGCCTCATCCAGGACTGAACTCACAATCCAGGTAGGTGCCCTGACTGGGAATTGAACCAGCGACCCTTCGCTTTGTGGGATGATGCCCGACAGCACACCAGTCAGGACAGAACACAGGGGATGTTTAAAGTAGTGAAAGAGTTCTGTATGACACTATAATAGTGGATACCGGCTATTATACATATGTCCAAACCCATAGACTATACAACACTGATAGTAAACCCTAATATAAACTATGGACTTTGGGTGATAATGATGCATCAATGCATATAGGTTCATCAGTTGTAACAACAGTACCACTCTTGTAGGGAATGTTGATAATGGGGAAAGCTATACATGTGTAGGGGCAGGAAGTATATGGAAAATCTCTATACCTTCCTCTCAATTTTACTTTGAACCTAAAACTGCTGTAAAAATTAAAGTCTTAAAAAAGAAAATAAAGTTGCTGCCCTGGCTGGGTGGCTCAATTGGTTGGAGTGTCATTCCATGAATCAAAAGATTATGGGTTCCAGCCCCAATCAGGGCATGTCGGGGAGGCAGGGAAGCAGCCAATTGATGTTTGTCTGTCTGTCTCTGCCTCTCTGTTTCTGTCTTTCTCCTCCCTTCCTGTCTCTGAAATCAGCAAAAATACTCTTGGGTGAGGATTAAAATAGATAGATAGATAAAATAGTAGAGATATATCCTCGAGTGAAGATTAAAAAAAAAAAGAAGCAGCTATTTCATCTCTCCTTTTCCCACAGAATGGACCCATCCTTTTGCCTGTGCTTTGGTGGCAGGTGCCTGGGGTGCGAAAGGGAGACCAGAAAGAGACAGCGCCTCTGTTTACCGTTTGGCTTCCTCCAGCCGGCACAGGTACTGATAGGCAACATTCTGCCGCCTCTGCGCATCCATTTCCTCAGCTGTGAGGCGTTCATCTGAGGAGTGAAGGGGGATAAGGTCAATGAAGGGAGCATTAAATGGAAGGCCATAGCAGTGAAGTGTCTTCTTAACAGATTTCTTAGGCAGCTCTGCTCAGAGGCCAGAAACATCTCCCATACATCTGTTTCCCTTTTTCCAAGACACCCTGGCTCCAATCTTCTGCTCCCATCCAGGAAAACTATCCTAGTTAGCACCTTGTTCAAGGCTGGCCTCTGAACCCTTTAACATCGGGATCCTCCTCATATCAAAGGCATTTCTTTAAAGGAACCATGGACATGGACAACAGGTGGGATTGACTTTGGGGGGAAAGGGTGGGTGGGGAGGGGGACAGAGGGGAGAAAAAAAGGGATGGATGTAATACAACAACAATAAAATTAAAAGAAAAAAAAAAAAAAAAAGGCATTTCTTCCCGTTCCTCTTCAGCCATCTTCCTGACCGCTTCCTTCTCAAACCCATTTCATAGACCTTCCCTGAAGACCTCCCAAAAGGGATAAACAGATCCTTCCTTGACTGGCAACTTATCTCCTTATTTCACCCCTGATTAGACTCTGAGTTCTCTAAGAACTGAGTTGTGTCATCCTCCTCAAGTACTCTCCCCAGGCTAGGCTAACAGAACCAACTAGGACTTATCATTCAACAGACACTCATTTGCTCAATCCTTCCTATGTCAGTCCTTGGACTATCAGACCCCTACTCTCAAGACATACAGAGATAATTATTAGAACACTCCAATACAATGTGATAAATGTAATTATAATCCATGAATAGTCTATGCAAGCAAAGGATTCTACCTATGAGTAGAATCTTACAGAATAAACAGGTAGGAAAGGGGAGAGGGCAGTTCAACAGAGAGAACCATATTAAAAAGGCCACTTACTTGGGATTAAGTAAGTGCAAAGACAAATTTATTTTTTAATTCTTAAAAAAAAAAATTTTTTTTTTTTAATTTTTAGAAAGAGGGGAAGGAATGGAGAAAGAGAGGGAGTGAAACATCAATTAGGTACTTCTTGTAGGCACCCCAACTGGGAACTCAACCCGAGACATAGGCATGTGCCCTGATTATAGAGAGTGGGGAAGGGAAAGAGGCAGAGGGAGAGAAACATCAAGGTATGGTTGCCTTTTACCTGCCTCCAGCTGCAGACCTGGTTGGAAACCTGGCTTGCAACCCGAAGAATTTTTTTAAATGAGAGCTGCTCTGGCCAGTATGGCTCAGTGAATTGAGTTCCAGCCTGAGAACTGAAAGGTTTTGGGTTTGATTCTCCAATCAGGGTACATGTCTGCGTTGGGGCCCTGTGAGAGGCAATCAATGGATGTTTCTCTCCCTCTCTCTTTCTCTTCCCCTGTCTCTGAAATAAAAAATAATAATAATGGTATCTTTGCTCTCCTTTTTAGTACAAGTCACTTGAGAAGGAAAATAATCTCCAGGCTAAATAAAATGCAGACAATACTTTGATCTCCAAACTCAAGAACAGGGAATCCCTTAAATAAGAACATTTGTAGTCTGCTTTAGCCAAAGCACAGCCTGCCTTCCCTTTATCCTTCTCCTTCCTCCTCTCCCCCATCCCCCTGGTCTCCTTAGGGGAGGTAATACAAAATTAGATTGAGAGAAAGCTATGCACATACACCAAGAAAATGAACTCAAGAGGGCTTGAAGAGACAGAGTTCAGTCAATCTGTTTTTGATTCAGCACCTAATGTCATTCCCACTATCTTATTTCTTTACATTGCATATCCTGCAATGATTTGGGGGAGGGGGAGGGCTTATCTGAATTGGCAGTTAAGCAAGAGAAAACACGCACATACACAACACACAGCCATTCAGATTTGAAAGCACTGGCCAACTGCAGGAAATTCAACAGTTCCTTCCATGAGGTACATAAGGAACAAGTGTTGGTTGCTATGCATGGAAAATAAACCAGTAAGTGAATGATATCACCTCTGAGTTATGAATTGAGGAGTACGAGACATGGGCAGGGCTTTGTACATATATGCACAGTCTAAAAAAAAAAGTCTTCCTGGCCTTCTTGGATGTGGAACTAGCTTTCCTTCAAAAGATTGGCGGACATGAACGTGTTTTTTGAACCCCGACGGATAGGAAGAAGGAAATTTTGCCTTTTATTCAAAAGATCTGATGGCAACCTTTCTACTGCCCCATTCTTCTGACCCCAGTCTATCTAAGCAGTGTTTTTATTATGTTTATTTTTTTACAGTTCAATGGGAGAAAAGCATGTTCTTTTCCTTTTTCATTTAAAAAAAAAAATTATTGTTGTTCAATTACAGCTGTTCCAATTTTTCCCCATGGCTCTTCCCTGCCCTGCCCATCCCCTAAAGCAGCATTTTTAAAAGTGTGGCTAGAAGCCCTGGCTGGTGGCTCAGTGAAAAGGCGCCAGCCTGCAAACCCAAAGGTCAATGCTGGTTCGATTCTCCAGCCAGGGCACATAACCAGGTTGCAAGCCAGGTCTCTAGCCAGGTTTGTAGCTGAAGGCAGGTGAAGGGCAACCACACATTGATGTTTCTCTACCTCTCTGCCTCTCTCTAAAAAAAATTAATAAATAAGATCTTTTAAAAAAAATAAGTGTGGTTGGTGGACTAACCATCATAATTACTGGGGATGAGGAAGATGCACAGCAGGACTTGTTATACATGAAAAGTATGGGCCCCCATTCAGACCTACTGGAGCTAAAACTCTGATATCTCACAAGTTTTTATTTTAAGCAAGCTCCCCAGGTGATTCTGACATCCTAAAGTTTGATAGGCACTGTCTCAAAGAGGCATCAAAAAGTCATGGGGCCTCTATGGGAGTCAAAAAAACCCTCTCCTCCCTCCTTTCTAAGTTCTTCTAGCTAGGCTAATAATCAAATTAACATGAGACAGATTAGCAGAAGAAATTTATTCTGAATGTACATGCAGGAGTGCCATAAAAATATGAGACCCAAGGAGGCATTGGGCAGGCGAGGCTTATCTGCCATTCTTGGCAAAGGAGACCAAGGCAGGATCTGGGACTGCAAACAGAAATTAGGTAAGACACAGGTAGATGAGAAAGAGCAAACATGTGGTAAACAAATTCTTACTGGGCCACCCAGAAACAGGGTACTCAGAGCGAAGTTCTAAAAAATAGGCCTTGATGGATTTCTGTCTGTCTACCACACTTCATTTATAAATTAAGTTTTTATGAATTCCTTTAGGCGGGTAAGGACAGAGTCAAAGGTTCTTTCTGACTTGTGTTTCCTAATAACTAGCTTAAAACCAATATCCCAAACGGCATATTTTGGGGTGGCAAAACTGGTCTCTTGAGGCGTCCAGTCAGTCCCGACAGCGCTTACCAAGCACAGCAGCCATCGGTAACGGCTGAATTTTAAGGGGCTATCCAGACCACCTGCATTCATTCTCCAAAAATGAATCCCACAATTTGGGAATGAAGAAGAAACTCTGTAAGCACAGAAGTTGGGGGAGTTTTGCTGCTCACAGCTGGACTCCGGCCAGCAGGAGTAGGGACTCAACGCTCCCTCCGCAACCAACACGGTCCCGCCGGCCCCTAGCTAGTAGGGTCCGCGCCCCCCGCGTCCCAACCCCTCCCAAGGACCACCTAGTCCCCGATTCGGGGCACCATCGCTGGGCCCTCCTCCGACCCTTCTGACACTCACAGACCGCCCGGCCAGGACCCGCTCCTCTTCCCTCCATGTTTCAGTTTCTCCTTCTTCAGATTTGAATCTCCCGCTTCCAGCCACCGCCCCTCACGGTAGCCAAAGACCCGCAGGACATTTCCTGTATGCACGCCTGGAACCTTGGGATTTGTAGTTCCAGGCTGCGGAGGAGCGCGGGCGGGTCGGGAGGACAAGGATACCACCCTAAGGAAGGAGGGGCCCTGCCAGGAAGAGGCTCTCCTGGGAAGCGGCCTTCCCTGGAAATACCCTGCATTGCTCTTCCTCCAGACCTCCTTAGTGGTTAAACAGTCTTATTTCAAGTAGACCCTGCCCTTGCCTTAATCATTTCCCCCTACTATTCCCAATTAAACTAATCCGGCCTGCTTGGGTGGTGTGGATGCACAGATGAAAAAGTTCAGTTGCTCTGGCTGGTGGCTCAGTGGATAGGCTGGGGCCCGCGAATCCAAAGGTCGCTGGTTCCATTCCCAGCCAGGGCACATAACCAACCAGGTTGCAAGCCAGGTCTCCAGCCAGGTCCCTAGCTGGAGGCAGGTGAAAGGTAACCATTCATGGATGTTTCTCTCCCTCTTTGCCTCCCTCCCTTCCCCTCTCTCTAAAAATAATAAAATCTTAAAAAATAAAAAGTACAGTTAATGCCCCAAAGAAGTTTGCTGTTCTGGAATAAGTGATAAATGTATAGTCAAATAAGTTAGAAATGAGTGATACACAGAGAATAAGAATCAATTGCTGTAATGAAGAGTAGGGAAGCGCATGAAGACTGTCTTGTGGAGGTGACAGCTGACAGCTGATCTGGGTTGAAAATTAACAAGAATTCTACAGATTGAAGGAGAGAGAAATTTCAGTCAGTGGAAACAGCATGTGCAAAATCAAGGTGAGTGAGTTCAGGATCTTGTAGGAGAACAAAGCTCAACCAGGGAAAGGCAGGAAGTAAGCCTGGAGAGGCACAGGGCTAAATCCCGCAGGGCCTTGGGAACCATGGTCTGGGGAGCAGTCACATGCCAAACAGTGGCCATAGGTCAGAGCCAGATTTATATTTTATAAAGATTCCTGTTGCAGCAGAGGCTTGAAGGGGACTGAGGCTAGGGACAGAGATCAATTGGGAGTTTATGCAATAGTACAGGTGAGTGATAATCAAGGTCTGAACTAATAAAAATAATTATAATGACAAATATACTGAAAAAGTATTTTTTTGGTATATTACCTAACAGCTTCCCCCATCTGGTATGTCTACCTTTGTCCTCTCCCCATGCCGCATTCAAGCAGCTAGGCGGCCTATGCCCAGAGTCTCAAGAGGAGAAATGTGAAGGGGCAGCAAACAGGAAGTACCCACACTTTCAGAGAAACAGAGGAGACTTGTCTGAGACAAAACCATTTGGAAGATGTGGGGTTTGAAGGGAGCGGGTGTTCCCTGCGACCAGAAGGGGTTCTTCTTGCTCCCACCACCATACTGGGGAAGGGTGGGGAGCAGGGAGAATCTGGATGTTAGTGGCTCCTGGTGATAGAGCTCCTACTCCCTGTTCCCTGGGAAGGACTGGAGGAGCACAGGACCCTGAGAAGAAACAGTTGCATAATGAGCCTGGTGACTATGCCTTTAGACTTGTGTGCAGAAATCACCCAACCCAGCCAGAAGGGTAATATCTAGCTGACTTACTCCCTCTTCTGGTTGGGATGAGGGTCCCTAAGCCTGAAAGGGCCAATGGATGAGAAGAAAAATGTCAGAGGAGAGTAAATAAGTGATCAAGGACTAAATGGGCCTTCCCTCTTAAATCTTGGCATTCCATGCCTCCCCCAACTTGGACTCCATCCTAGGAAAAAGAAGGAAATAAATCAAACAGACTTACTTTTTTTCCACCATCCCAGTGGAATAGGGGCTTGAACAGAAACTAAGTAGAGATGTAATCTCAAATACCCAATTTGTGGACCATTATATCAATATTCATTGAGTGCTTATTATATCCTGGTATATTTAACATCATATTATAAGGGCCATCTTTTTTTTAATTTCATATATATAGATAAATATTTTTATTGTTATTGTTGTTCTATTATAGTTGTCCCAGGGCCATCTTATTAATTCTTCACTGTATAGATGAGGAAACTGAGGCTTAGAAATTTCACACAGCTAAAAACTGGCAGAGCCAAGATTCAAACTTAGCGCAATTCCAAGCTTGAGTTTTTAATCACCATGTACTATACCACTTCCAAGGCTATGGCCATGAGACTGCAGAGGAGAGAGTACACTAGAAAGAGGTTTCAGAAGTAGAACCAATGGGACTGAGCGCTGAAGGAGAATGGGGAGTCGTAGATGTCTACCAGGTTTCCAGGTTAGAGACTGGCTTGATGGTTTACCAACTAAGACCAGGAACATATTGGATTGGCCAAAATGTCCATTACATATTTTTTCAAATGATGGCTCTAGTAGTGCTTAGTTGTCTTTAACTTATTCAAAACAATTTTGTTAGATTGTATCGTGACAGCTGTCATATCAGCATGCATTTTAAAAAACATCAAAATTGGTGAATTTCTGTACAGCCATTTTAATATTAAAAATGGAAGAAGATACACAATATTTTCGGACATTATGCTTTATTATTATTTCAAGAAAGGTAAACACACAACGGAATGACAAAGAAAAAAGATTTAATAAAATAAAAAAAAAAGATTTGTGCTGCATGGAGAAGGTGCCGTGGCTGATTGAATGTGTCAAAAGTGGTTTGCGAAGTTTCTTGGTGCTATTGACATCTTGGCCAAATAATTCTTTGCTGTGGGGCTGTCTTATAGGGTATTTATTTATTTTCGGAGAGAAGGGAAAGGAGGAAGAAAGAGAGAAAGAGAAACATCAATGTCTGAGACATGGCCTGCATGCAACCCAGGCATGTGCCCTGACCAGGAATCAAACCCGTGACCTTTTGGTTTGCTGGCCAGCACTCAATCCACTAAGCCACACTGACCAAGGCTGCACTAGAAGATGTTTAGCAGCACCCCTGGCCTCTACACTCTAGAAGCCAATAGTAGGAGTTAGCTGACATACCCAAAATATCCAAATCAATAAAGTTATTGGTGAAAATGAAAAGTGGGTCTTTAATTTTATGCAAAAAAATTAATGGACCTTTTGGCCAACCATTAGAATGGGTAGCTTTTAGGAACTAGCAATTTGGCTTGGACAAACTAAGTCTACATTTAGAAATTATTGGCTTATTGGTTGTGTTAAAATCAGAGGAGTGCCCCGGCTGGTGGCACAGTGGATAAGGTGCCAGCCTGCGAACCCAAAGGTTGTTGGTTGGATTCCCAGCCAGGGCAACGTAACCAGGTTGCAAGCCAGGTCTCCAGCCAGGTCCATAGCTGGAGGCAGGTGAAAGGCAACCATACATTGATGTTTCTCTCCCTCACTGCGTCTCTCCCTTCCCCTCTCTCTGAAAAATAGTAAATAAAATCTTTTTTTAAAAAATCAGAGGAGTGAATGAAATGTTTGTGGAAGGGCAAAGAAAGCAAGAGAGGGCAAAGGGAAGAGTGTTGGGGAACTTCAGAGAGGGACAGAGGGCACAGAAAAGGAGTTGTCAAAGCAAGAGAAAGACACATGGGACATGGAAGCCAAATAAGGAGAGAGTTGCAAGGATATGTCAGATACAGCAGGAAATCAAACAAGAAAATAATTCAAGAAAATAATCACTAGATTGGTCAGAGGTCTTTGCAACCTTGGTGAGAGCAGTTTCAGTCCCTGTCAGTCCCCCAATCATCCTTTTCCCCTTCAGGTAAGCGTGCAGAGTCAACAACAGACTGAGCTGCATATTTGGTCCTGGCCAGACTGTGGCAGCTTTGGAAGGCCCTGGGGCAGAAGCTGCAGAAAGCTGAGAGTCTGCCTCCAGCATGGCACAGCAGGCACTCAGCAAAGGCTGCCAGGCAAATAAATGCACGTTATGCCTGACCATTTCCTTATCATTCTGTTTCTGGCAAAGCACTACCTACTTAAAAGAGACCTTTCCTCAGGAAAATGAGGACATTTGCTTTCTGATGCAAGCACCCTTGGTGAATCAGGGCGGTAGGTGCCCATTGTCCTGGGACCTGCTGTCGGCTCATTAAACAGAATTGGAAGTTGCAGATCAGTGCAGCTGGGAAGAGGAGTCTGCGGGCGGAAGGCTCTTTTGATCTCTCGACCTTTCCTGACCATCAGCCTTTCACCCTGTTCCCAGCTGTGAAACTACCACAGAGAAGTACAGTGTGTTGAGTGTGCATGTGTGTATGTGACCGTGTGACCCTGTGTGCTGTGTGAAAGGGTTCACTTCCAGGACAACTCAAGCATGATAAAGCTTGCAATCACAGTTATTGGAAACAACCCTCGGTTAATTAGCTCTGAGTCAGAAAACTTGCGGTCTAATCCCAGCTGCAAGACTGCTCTGTGACCTCGGGCAAGTCGCACCTGCTCTCTGTGCCTCTTCCTCTGTGACTTGAGGGTACGGATAGATTAATTCATTGCTTCAAGTGAAGGACTTGAAGGTGTGCCTGCAGGTTTGAAGAGTGGTGGGACAGGAATGGTAATGGTTTCAGGTGTCTGTATCCAAGCACCAGCGGGGTTCAGCACTGGGATAGGGCACCTAAGCTGTCAATCAAAGGATTCTCTAGGAGTAGAGGGCGGTACCTGGTTGTCTGGTAACTCGGGAGGATCTGGGCAAGGAGCTAGGAAGGTAATCCAAGCCAGAGAGACCATTCCAGAAAGCCAGCAGCGAAGAAGACCCAAGGAGGTAAGGCGTTATATGGCTGGGGCACCCAAACCTGTTGGGGTAGCCAAGTAATGCCCCAGGGATAAGTGCTTTGAAGAGGCAGGATTCCTAGGTGTTCTTAAGAGCAGGGGAAATGTCTTCAAAAAGCGAATGTATTGCCTCTGCCTACTTCTAAACCCAGGAAAAGGGGGTAGAGGGGAAAGGGGGAGGGGCCGAGAGCTCAGAACCTGGGTCTTTTTCACCTTTTTCTTGTCTCTTGAGAAGAGAGTTCATGAAAAGACTTTCTAGGGGAGAGGTACTAAGGGGAAACACATGCTGGTGTGGGAAATGTATTTGGATCTAAGAGCACCCTAGAGACCACAGCAGGATGTTGGCGAATGGGAACTACGCAGCAGACAGAAACCCAACAAGGTAGGGGAGAAAGAAGTTCTCCTTTCGATAACTTGGGGGGGGGGGGGGGAATAGAATCCTCGCTCCTGAAAGTTGGCTCCTTGCCAGTTCAACAGCCTCTTCACTGCTTTATATGGCTCCTGGCTCATAGCAGGAGCTCACTGAGTATTTGTTACACCGACTTGAATCATACCTTAAGATTAGGTAGCACGGACACCTAGATTATGAGGCGGGGGTGTATGTGGAGGCGCAGGGTGAAGGAGATAATGGAGAAGCCTTGTATGTGCTCAGTTCATCAATTCATTTATTCATTCAGTAAAGATGTAATAAGCAAAATAACATAAAATGTATAGTTTTAAAACCGTTTTAAGTGGCATTAAGTATACTCACATTGTTATGCAACTATCAGACCACCCAACTCCATAACCTTTTTATTTCATTTGATAAATATTTATGGAGAATCTACTACGTGCCAGGCCCTTCAAGTTGCTCCAAATCTAATAGGGGAGATAGACAAGAAAGTGAACAACTCCAACCTAGTGTGATAAGTGCCATAAAAGACATAGGGTTGCTATGGGTGTACAGAAGGACACAGTTGGTTCTGGGAAAGGAACGTTCTTTTTTTCTTTTTTAAGATTTTATGTATTATTTTTAGAGAGAGGGGAAGGGAGAGAGGCAGAGAGGGAGAGAGACATCAATGTATGGTTGCCTTTCACCTGCCTCCAGCTACAGACCTGGCTGGAGACCTGGCTTGCAACCTGGTTATGTGCCCTGGCTGGGAAACCGAACCAGTGACCTTTGGGTTTGCAGGCTGGTGCCTTATCCACTGCGCCACCAGCAAGGGCCCTTTCTTTTTTAAAATATATTATTTATTTATTTTTAGAGAGAAGGGAAGGGAGGAAGAAAGAGAGGGAGAGAAACTTCTATGTGTGAGAGAAACAATGGGTTGATTGCCTTTCACAAGCCCCCAACCAGGGTCCTAGCCCACAACCCAGGGGTTTGGGAAGTGGGGAGTACCTCTGGAGGGGAAGGTTAGTGGAGTGGGAGCCATAAAAGGACCTCTCAGCTCTCTTCCCCAGGAGACATGAAGGGGCAGTGGCAGGCCTGACTGGGAATTGAACCAGTGACCTTATGGTTTGCAGGGCGACGCTGAACACATTGAGCCATACCAGTTGGGGCGGAGGGAAGGAGACTTTCTGAAGGAAGCTATTACTTGAACTGAGTCTTGAAGGAGGACTAAAGATTAGGACATTAGAACGAGTTGATACAATGCCCTGGGGTAGATGAAAACTAAGTGAGATGGCAGAGTGAAATTCTTGAAATCCTGAGGTTCACACCAGGGCAGGGGTAGGGCTAAATTGCCCTAAAGCAGTGATTTTCAACCAGTGTGCCACAAATTTTAAAATGACAGCCGACAATACAACAATAGCCATCTATGAATGAATCAAAATTATACCTATTTTTTTGTTAGATAGGCAAACAATATAAAATATATTTTTTGGTGTGCTATAGAATTTTAGTAATTAGTTTATCTGTGCCATGGGATGAAAAGGTTGAAAATCGCTGCCCGAGAGGAATCCTGCTTTGGAGGAACTGAAAGGTGACATATTGAATCTTGTGCTTTCCATTGTCAGTACTATGTCTCCCCTCAGCCCTGAGGGTACCCCACAAGAACCTGAGCCTGAGCCTTCAAGCTCCAAGAAGAAAAAGAAGAAAAGAAAATGGCAAGAGCTAGAAGCCAGCATTCAAGCCCTCACCAGGGTTGGCCACGGGGCCCTACTGGCTGGCCGGAACCATGAGGCTTTGACCAGCTTCCAGAGAGCCTTCGTCCTGGCCTCCAAGGCCTCACAGAAAAGGGACACCCCTATTCTCCGGGCCTGTGCCTTCAACCTGGGGGCTGCCTATGTGGAGACTGGGGACCCCCCCAGAGGCCTTGAGCTACTCCTAAGAGCCCAACCTGAAGAGAAGGCACAGGGCAGGTGTCATGGTGACCAGTGTTTCAATGTAGCTTTGGCCTATCAGGCCCTGGGCAACCTGCCTCAAGCTTTGGCCTGGTACCATAGGGCTCTGGGCCACTACCAGCCACTAGGTGACCAGGGGCAAGCCCAAGCAAAAATGGGAGCCTGCTTCCAGGCTCTGGGACAGCCTGAACTAGCAGCCCACTGTCTGCAGGAAGCAGGCCAAGCCTATGCCCAAGCAGGGCAGCCCCAGGCTGCAGCCCTGGCACTGGGGGCTGCGGCGGGGTGCATGCTGAAGAGCGGGCAGCCCGGTGTGGGTGAAGTGGTGCAGGTGCTGGAGGAGAGCCGGAGGCTCGCTGAGATGAGTACTGAGCCGGGACTGCTGGGTGAGGCCCTTGGTCAGAGAAATGTGGGATCTGGGAAGATTCAGATCTGGTGGTCATGTGGGAGGCGGGGTGGAAGCAGAGGCATCTCTGCAGGATGGAGAAGGGAATGGGGAGGGGGGCCCAGTGAGAGTGAGAAGGCTGCACCAGTAGAGCCTCAGTTGCATCTGACCTGGCTACCAGTGACCGTCGCCTTGCCCTCTAGGGCAGCTCTACAATGACCTAGGCCTGGGCTACTCCCAGCTCCAGCTGTTCCCCCTGGCAGCAGAGGCCTTCCTGCATGCCCTGCCCTTGTGCCGGCAGCCAGGAGAGAAGGCCACAGTCCTGAGAAACCTTGGAATGGCCCACAGTGCCCTTGGCAACTATCAGGAAGCCCGAGGCTTTCACCAGAAGGCTGCTGCCCTGCATGGTGAGCACCAGGGGCTGGAGAATGGGGTTGAGAGCAAGGACTGAGGGGGTTCCAGCAGGAGCCCAAAGGCTGAAGAGTGGAGGGACCTTTAGGACTAGTTATGAGATTGGGAAGCCCAGAACCAGGGGAGTAAGGGCTGGGGGTGCAGGAGATGGGATAGCCAGACAGGACAGAGTACTGTGGACCCAAAGGTCGAGGCCTAGGGCTGGGAAGTCAGCAATGGGCAGAAGGAAGTTATAAATACCCACCTAGCCTGCTTCACAGCACTGCTGCAAGGCTCATAATTGCCAGGGGGAGGCATTTAGTCTAAAACTCAGGACTGAGGAGAGGCTGGGTATGGGTATTGAAAATCTGGACCTCTGAGGTACATCTGAAGATGTGCCAGGGCTGAGCACTGGGACTCCTGCAAACCCTCCCTTGGTTGTTCGGGAATAAGGTGCTGATGCTCCAGGGGCCAAGGTCCCCTCTTAGAATTGGGTGGGCTTTGTCATCAGGTTCTGTGGGGCAACGGTGGGAGCAAGGCCGGAGCTTCGGCAGCCTGGCATTTGCGCTAAGCCAACTGGGGGACCACAAAGCCGCCAGGGACAACTACCTACATGCTCTGCAGGCTGCCCAGGACACTGGTGAGGGAGAGGTTAGCAGATGGCTTGGGGTGGGGTGGGGTGGAGCAAAGGCTGAGTACTTGGGGCTGCTGGGGAGGCAGATGGGGTTTGGGGAGTGGGGAGTACCTCTGGAGGGGAAGGTTAGTGGAATGGGAGCCATAAAAGGACCTCTCAGCTCTCTTCCCCAGGAGACATGAAGGGGCAGTGGCAGGCCTGTGAGGGTCTGGGGGCTGCGGCAGCCCGACTGGGGCAGCATGATCAGGCCTTGAAGTACTATAAGGATGCTCTGGCCCGGTGTCAGGTGAGACCCTCCACCCAGAATCGAACTCTTCCTGCTGGACTTCTGGGAAACATTCTTTGGCTAACATTCCAGCTTCATGTCTTGTCTGCATCATTCATTCACTCATCAAGCATGCATTGGTCACACTGCCTGCCATGTCCTGGGACACTGTTGTGAGGCAAAGTTCGTCTAGGAAGGACCCTGGCAAAGGCTTGGGGGCAGGGCCAAAGAGAAAGAAGACAAAGCCCCTTTCCCTCCTTTCTTTCCTATTTCTTTCTTCCACAATTCCCAGAGAACCAGAAAGCCCAGGCTTTCCCATCACCCCTTATCCTCCCTCTTCTCAGAAGGAGCCAGATTCTGTGCGAGAGCGGCTGGTGGCCAAACTAGCAGATGCCATGAGGACCCATTTGGCCCGGGGAGGGCTGAACCCAACTCACACCCTGGTGAGATGACACCTGAGACAAGGAGCTGGGGGTAGGGAGAGGTTCCCTGGAAGAGGGCGAGGGTAAAGGTAAGCAGAGCTGACATCCTCAGGCATGTTGCACTTGCCTGCTCTCCTGTGCGCATCTGCCCCTGGGCCAGCATATGGTAAAGGCATCACTTTCCCAAGGCTGCCTGGGGGTGGGAGGTGGGTATAATCCTACCGTGTGTCCAACACTAGGGCTGTGCCAGAGCCTTGGCTGAGTGTTCACTAGCTCAGTGGGTGAAGGCCCTGGGGTACAAATAGAGACCCTAAGTGACCTGGCCTGGTTGCTTAGTTGGTTAGAGCACTGTGCCAGTACACCAAGGTTGTGGGTTCAATCCCTGGTCAGGTCACATGCAAGAATCAGCCAACGAATATATAAATGTAAGTGGAACAACAAAAAAGTCTCTCTCCTCTTCCCCTCCATAAACAAACTAACAAATGGAGCCTGAGCCACACCAAGGAAGAGGTGATTTTAAGTCCTTGGCTGCAGTTCTCAAAAGGGCCACAGGATGGGGGCAGTGCTCCAAGGAAGTCCCGCTCTACCCTCTCCGGTTCTCCAGGGCCCTTTCTCTGTGGGTCCCTACCACACTCCTGCTGCTCCTCGCCCTCTACCACCCAGCCTCTCTCGACAGCTTGATGTTTCTCCAACTGCTTCCTTCCTCACCCTGAGATGAAATTTACTATTTATTGTATTTATTTAATATACTGTATATTCTTATTTTAGACTAGGATACTATTTACAATTTGCAAGCAAAATTAAATTAGGCTGAGACAGAAAGAGGACTGGATTGGGAGTCAGAGAACCTGGGTTCCATCCAAAGTTGGCCACCAACCTTCTATGACTTTGTTCCTGGAGGCCCCAAGCAGGACTGAGTAATGGTCAGGCTTTGGCCACATCTGATAGTCCATGAGCCTGAGTTCTAACATGATAGTTACTCGTGGGGACCTTAACAGAACGAAGGGCTTCCCCCTGAAATTTCATTCTCTGGCACGTGGCATAGCCCCATTTTCCCTAGCACTTCTCTGTCTCTGGGGCCATGTGTCTGGAGGGAACATACACTCATGGGCACACCCATAGCCATTTTTCTCAAACTGGTTCCTCTTCATTTCCAGGCCTCAGCTCCAGGGGAGTCTCAGGCTCCAGATGGAGCCTGCCCAGCTGGGACTTCTTCCAGGGTGGCAAGCGGCCCAGCAAAAGTGAAGCACAGGTGAGTAGGGTGGGGTGGAACACAGCTTCTGGGGCCTCTGAAGGGTATTAGGAGGTATCACAGCAGGGATGGGGATGGGGGTGGGCTGGGACCTCATGTGTACCCCAGGGAGGAGAGGAACTTGCTATCTCTCTGCCCCCCGTTCCCTGCCCCTATTGATCTTTGGGTGGGTGAGAAGACTAAGAGGGCCATGAGGAGAAAGAGGAAGAGAGCTTTGTGAAAGTTCCCCGTGACTGAATTGGTTTGTGCAGAGTAGAGTGTGAGTACATGCAGGCTGTCTGTCCTGGCTGAGGGGGGCATTCTCCCCACTCCCCTCATTTCCCTTACTACCCCCTTCCCTACCTCAGGACTGATACCCCAAACCAGCCCTTTCCCCATTTCTGCTCCTCTCTCAAGACTGGCCCACTGTTCCTGAACCCTTTCTCGAATCACCTCTTCTTCCTTGCTTCTACAGCTTTCCCGACTTCTAGAACTGCATCTTAGAGCACCAGAGCTTGTTGGAAGCCTACTAGGTGCCAGGTATCTGGTGCTTTTCTTACTCTAGCTTATTATCTCTTCCCGCAAAGGCTTCCAACTCTGGCAGCAGAGTTCCTTGCTATTTGTTGACTTGAATTCACTGATTTTTTCTTTTCAGTGTGTTCCCTTCCAGGCGCTGGCAAATCATTCCCATGTTTAGCCCTAGATGGCTCAGGCTTGTCGCTAACCTGCCCCATACATGGCACAGTTTTTGGTGTACCCTTCATGTACACTGACCAACATGTTCCTGGACACCCACCCACCTCGTTCTCCCAAAGTGTTCTCCTTCCCACCATGATGGTTCTTGGCTCAGAGGGGCCTCTGATGAATGTGTCTGTCCCTCTCCCTGTCCTGGACCCAGGGCCCATCTCCCATTTGGAGACCAAGCCCCCCATCCCCAGAATAGAGTACCCTGGCATTCTGGTACCCAGTGGCCCCCAAGTCAATAGGTGGGTTTTTGGGGAGGGTAGGAGACCTGGAGAATGGATAAAGGGAGTAGGGAAGGACATGACTATTGGTGATTTTAATGGAATATGATCACTGTTAAAAGTTGGGCAGATGTAGTCTGGTGCTTGAGAATATACAATGCACTGAGCCTCTTTGTCTTTGCCCTTTAGCAATATGAACAACCGCCTCCCAGCTCAGGAGGCCTGGCGTATCCCTTGCCTCCTGTGCGGCCTGACTGTGGACCTCAGAGAAAGGGAGAGTCCCACTGAAGAGGGGGATATGCAGCTTAAGTCTACTCCCTACTACTCCATAGCCCACCGGCAGAGGTAAGGTCCAGAGAGGGCAACAGAAGCTAGAGCCAAGGCAGGCTGCCTCTGCTCTTTCCACAGCCATTCCCACCCGCACCCTCTGCCCTGCCTCCTCCAGGTCATTCAGACAGCCCAGGGAAAGCCCCAGCAGGGACCCATGGAGGAGGCGCACCACATCTGGCTTCTGCACGATCATGTGATCCCACTCTGCTGGCCTTGGCAGTGCCTCAACATACTCTATACAACTTGAGTTTCTGGGACCAAGCCTTTTCCTGTTCACCACTGTGTAGACATGAAATACAACTCAGCCAGCAAGTGGGCTCCTGAGCAGGCTGGACAAGGACTTTGGAGTCTCACCATGGAGGCTCCTTGCTCCTTGCTGAGATTTTTGGACTCAAAACAGGAAAAAGGAAAAAGGAAAAAGGAAAATGAATGGTGAATCTTCCCCTTTTCTCATGATCACTAAGGTCCTTTCCAGTCCTAAACTATGACTTCTTGGCCAAGTGGCTTTGGAGTCAATGACTCTCTCCAGGCCTCCATTTCCTCATTTGGGACGTGGGATTATACTACTATAGAAGGTACATCTTAACCGAACTGTGCACTCTGCTTTCTCCCTGAGATGTAGTAGAGGCTGGGTGCAGGCCTATAGGAACTGCTGTCAGCAGCCACACTATGATATGAAGTAAGATTTATTGATCACTTACCACATGCCACACATTATTCTAATTGCTTCACAAGTATGTTCTCCTTTAATCATCACAACAGGTGAATTCCATTTCACAAATGGGGAAAAGAGGGCACAAAAGCTAAGTAGTTTGTCTTCCCAGATCACACAACTACTGAGGGGAGAAGCCATGGTTCTAACCTAGGCAGTGAGTCCCTTCTATAATGCTGGGCAGTTCCACTCCCCCAGTTAAGCCATTGCTTACCAAGAGTTGGTTGTGCTTGCCACCAAATGTATTTATGCTGGTTGAATGTGTCATTGTAATTTGTAAGTAATTAAATATTACATAAATTGATGAACCAAGAGTGTGAAAACAAGCTTTATTTCTGTGAAAACAAGTTGAATCCTTAGTAAACTTGACTAAGGTGAGTCACTTTTTTAACTTGTTGAGCTCTGGCTGGTGTGGCTCAGTGGACTGAGCGCCAGCCTATGTGCTGAAAGGTCCCCTGTTTGGGGGCATGTGAGAGGCAACACATCGATGTTTCTTTCCCTCTCTTTCTCCCTCCCTTCCCCTCTCTCTAAAAATAAATAAATACAGGCCCTGGCTGGTGGCAGAGTGGCTAAGGCACGGGCCTGCAAAACCAAAGGACGCTGGTTCAATTCCCCAGCCAGGGCACATAACCAGGTTGCAAGCCAGGTCTCCAGCCAGGTCCGTAGCTGGAGGCAGGGGAAAGGCAACCATACATTGATGTTTCTCTTCCTCTCTGTCTCTCTCCCTTCCCCTCTCTCTGAAAAAATAATAAATAAAATCTTTGGGGGACGGAAAAAAGGCAGATTCTACATAGAGGGCATTTCAGCCCCATCTGGACTCTGGGCAATAGCTCAAAAAAATAAAATAAAATAAAAAATAAAAAATGAATAAATACAATCTTTCAAAGAAAAAACAAGCTGTTGTTGAATTAGATGTGAGCAAGGTGATTATTACAGATTAGGAGAAAATCATAAAAATCTAGATGGATTTTGCACTCAGATTGCTTTAAGCATGCCATTTATTTTTTGTTCCATCCTAAGGAAGCAAACTGCAAATTGTAGATGATACATAACTAGTGAGGTTTATGGAAGAAAATTGAGAATTACAATTGGCCACACTTGGACAGGAGGCAAGTGAATGCATTTTTTGCTCTAAGTTGAAATAAGATAATCCGCTCCTGGTTATGTCACTAAGAGGCTCCTTAGTGTGAACTACTTCACAATGAGATTTTGAGTATTCACTAAAAATCTGTAGAGGGGGTGGGATCCAAGCACTTCTCTGGCTACAGTCTGGCACCAAGTGGGTGGCCCCAGTGGAGTGCAGACCCAGTAGCCTTCGGTGATTATGACCCAGCCAAGGTGCTAAAGGAAAAAGTACTCAAGTTTATGGCCCTGGAAATCACCAGTCTTCATTTACTAGTCTTGATCTTTTATATATAAATAGAACAATACAAGAGAGGGGAAGGGAGGGAGAGAAACATCGACATGTAAGAGAAAAATCCATTGGTTGCCTCTTGCATGCCTCCCAACCATGGACCTGACCCACAACCCAGACATGTGCCCTGACTGTAAATGATCTAACCACTAGACTTCTGGTAAAGATGATGTCATAGTCAGATACATGACTCACCTCTTTGTACAACCACATCAAAATTACAACTAAAATATAGAACAACTATCACTCTGAACCATCAGAAATTAAGTTGAATGGAAGTGTGACAACTACAGAATTAAAGAAACCACATCCATCCAGACTGGTATAGAAGGGGCGTAGACACAGAAAGAGCTGGTCATAAACCCATGTGTGGTGGATAAAAATTTGGGAAGGATAGCTTGGGAATGAGGAGTTCCAGCTTTATATCAGGACCCCCAGCCTAGGGTTCCAGTGCCAGGAAGGTAAGGCCCCACGCCTTCTGGCTGCAAAAGCCAGCAGGGATTGAGTTGGTGGAAGAAAATTCTGGAGTCCCAACCAGTTCCTCTTAAAGAACCCACACAGGCTCACCTACTCAGACTCACTCCCTCTGAGTTCTAGCACTGTAACAGCTTGAAAGGCACCAGGAGTACATATACAGGGAGAAATGAAGTGTCTGGCATCAAGGCAAGCAGAGGTCACTGTCCCTTTTCTATACCATCCCCCTCACAGAGCCTGCTAGGTGATGATGACATATCTGAATTCCATCAACCTGGCTAATGCTGTTTGACCCACCTTGGAGATCCCCAGAGACACTATTCCCACCCAACTTATGGGCCCACCCAAGCTGCTTTATCATATGAATGGCTGGTCTTGGCTTATGTTCACAACTACCTAAATCCTGTCAAGCAACACCTGACTCAGTGAGCCCCAGGCCCGGCACTAGCAGCAGCCAGCCTAGACTCACAGCTTGTCTTCGCCTGGGAATCTCCAAGTTCAGCACAAGTAGCCGCCATCTCAGGTTGCTTTATAGCTCAGGCAGGATGGCCCTGGGCAAAATACAGGTGAGGGCTGACCTTGGCCTGCATTACGATGGAGGCCCCAGAGCTTGTGCACCCTGTGGACAGCCACAGACCACGCTGGAGCACCACCACCCTGTCCCTGCACAGCTGATCCTCCACAGAGCGCAGAAGTTGGTGCTAAGTGATCACAGCCAGTCCTTGCAGCTGGCTGGCCTGGGTAAATACCTCCCATTGACCTGCCAACAGCAACCAAGTTTCAACTACAAAAGGAGGGTATACCCATCCCACACAAGGAGCACATCAAGTACCCCACTTGGGTGATAGGGGAGGTTGTGCCACCTGACTCTACAGGATGCCTACCACATTAGGCCACACTCTCAAGACAAGGAGTCAGCCCCAGCTGGTAGCACAGTGGATAAGGAGCTGGCTTGTGAACCCAAAGGTCACTAGTTCGATTCCCAAGCCAGGTCACGTAACCAGATTGCAAGCCAGGTCTCCAGCCAGGTCCGTAGCTGAAGGCAGGTGAAAGGCAACCACACAGTGATGTCTCTCTCCCTCTCTGCCTCTCTCCCTTCCCTTCTCTCTAAAAATAATAAATAAAATATTAAAAAAAAAAGACATGAAGTCAAAGCAGTTCTATCTAATACATAAAAACAAACAGGGAGGGTGCCAAAATGAGAAGACAAAGAAACATGGTCCAAATGAAGGAACAGGTCAAAACTCCAGGACAAGAGCTAAATGAAATGGAGATAAACAATCTCTCAGATGCACGGTTCAAACACTGCTTATAAGGTGCTCAAGGAATTTAGTGAAGACCTCAACAGCATAAAAAAAGATCCAAAAAAAAAAAAAGATCCAGTCAGAAAAGAAGGATACACTAATTGAATTTACAGGGAAACAACAGTAAAGTGGATGAAGCCAAGAATCAAACCAATGATCTGGAACCTGAGGAAAAAATAAACAGCCAACCAGTACAGAATGAAGAAATAAGAATTGAAAAAAATAAGGAGAGGTGTAGGAACCTCTAGGACAACTTTAAATGTGTCTATATACAAATCATAGGAGTGCCAGAAGGAGAAGATGAACAGCAAGAAATCAAAAACTTATGTGAAAAAGCAATGAAGGAAAACTTCCCTTATTTAGCAATGGAAATTACATACAAGTCCAGGAAGCACAGAGTCCCAATCAAGGTAGGCCCAACGAGGACCACACAAAGACACATTATAATTAAAATGCCAAAGATTAAAGATAAAGAGAATCTTGAAAGCAACAAGAGAAAAGGAGTTAGTTACCTATAGGGGAGTTCACATAAGACTATCAGCTGATTTTTCAAAAGAAACTTTGCAGGCTAGCAGGGATTGGCAAGAAATATTCAAAGTGATGAAAAGCCAAGCAACCAAGATTGCTCGACCCAGCAATGATATCATTTAGAATCGAAGGGCAGATAAAGAACTTCCCAGAGAAGAAAAAAATGAAAGAAATTCATCATCACCAAGCCACTATTATATGAAATATTAAAGGGACTTATTTAAGAAAAAGAACAAAACTATGAACAATAAAATGGCAAATTTGCAAAAAATAAAAATACAAATATATTTACAACTGAATCTAAAAAACAAACTAAGCAAACAGAAGAACAGAGATAGAATTATGGATACAGAGAGTGTTTCGATGGTTGCCAGATGAAAGATGGAAGACAGGGTTCGGGAGTGGGTGAAGAGGTGAGGGGATTAAGAAGTACAAATAAGTAGTTACAAAATAGCTACGGGGATATAAAATACAAGTCTAGGAAATGAAGTAGCCAAAGAATTTATGCACATGACCCATTGACATTAACAGTGGTGGGAGATTGCCTGAAGGAGTAGGGACAGCTGGGTGCAAGGGGGCAAACAGGAAAAAAACAGGACAACTATAATAGCACAATTAATAAACTATAATTTAAAAAACATATGTAGAGGACCTACTATATGCCAAGCACAGAAGTGCTTGGCTTTACAATAGCCAAGTGCTGGAAACAGCCTAAGTGCCCATCAGTGGATGATTGGATCAAAAAACTTTGGTACATTTACACAATGGAATTCTATATAACAGAAAGAAAGAAGGAACTTGTACCCTTTGCAACAACATGGATGGAACTGGAGAGTATTATGCTTAGTGAAATAAGCCAGTCAGTGAAGGACAAATATCATA
>PVIW01013691.1:0-26364 GCA_004026585.1 Noctilio leporinus | reverse complement strand
CATATACTTGGTTCTGTTTTGCTTGTTGTTAGTTTTGCTCATTATTGTCCCGTAATGGGTGAGATCATATGATATTTGTCCTTCACTGACTGGCTTATTTCACTAAGCATAATACTCTCCAGTTCCATCCATGTTGTTGCAAAGGGTACAAGTTCCTTCTTTCTTTCTGCTCTATAGAATTCCATTGTGTAAATGTACCCAAGTTTTTTGATCCAATCATCCACTGATGGGCACTTAGGCTGTTTCCAGCACTTGGCTATTGTAAATAGTGCTGCTATGAACATAGGTGTGCATAGGTTCTTATGAATTGGTGTTTCAGGATTCTTTGGGTATAGTCCAAGTAGTGGAATTGCTGGATCAAAAGGCAGTTCCATTACGATCACTCTTCTTAACCTGGATCTTTAGTAGATACCACTGGATATTTGTCTTCCACATTTCCTCCGCAAGGGGCTGGTATGCCCAGATGCCTAATCCAATGAAGGCACGCAGGCCTCCCTCACTAAACAGCAAATTCATAACAATACACATTAACAGACGTTAGAAACAAATCACATTTTAATCATCTGGCTTTGTTTAACCCACAGGATCAAGTTCACAGCTTTTTCTAATCTGTCTTCTCTAATCATGATGTGATCCCAATGTATTTTCTGAAACCTCTCTTGTTTTAAGAAAAGCACAGCACGCCTTTCATTTTGCAGCAAGGAGCCAACTTCCATGGCTGGCGCAGTCATCTCAAACATGGATGCAATGGTGTTCAACTACAGACTCAATAATCCTTCAGAATAGTAAAAAACAAAAACAAACAAAAAGTCACCAGCAAGACAACCTCCACAGTTCCCTGAAATGGCTCTTCGTGAATGCTCCGCTCACTGAAGCCTCTCCTCCTGCGGCCATCCTGGCCTGGCACCTTGAGCTGCCCCTCCCTGCTTCCCACCTTCTGTTTCACTTTTGGCAGGGCCTGGAACATGGTGCACAGAGGAGCCTGAAACCTGTTTCCATTGGTGAGCGCACTACACCACAAGGCAGTTCTTAGCCCATGGGCCAGGCACTATCCCTCTCTGGGTCGCTGTGCCCTTTCCAGCCAAGGCAGGGCCCACCATGGTGATGGGTTATTTGCTGTATTTCCCACTCTTCCTTTGGAAACTTTCTCTCTGCCGATCAGTTCCCCTGGGGCTGACCACTCAGCCTGGGAAGTAACGCAAGGTAGTCAGGGATTCACGTCCTTACCCATCTCACTCACTCCTTAGTGCTACTATTTTGGCAACAGCCTGTCTTTGAGAGAAGGAGAAGAAAACCTGCCTTCTTTGGAGGGTGTGACAGCACACCTCTGACATCTTAGGACAACTGAAGAAAGAAGAATTTCTTCATGATAATACGAAATGCTAAGATCTCAGTAAGTGATCACATGTCCTGATGGCCCATATAGGGGATTGGTGAGGTTTCTCTGTCTCTTACATACATGCAACCCCTTCCTCCCCCAACAACTTTATACAGGGGTCTGTTTCATGTTTACCATAGTATGAACCTTTGCCTCATTTATTATAGTCTAAAAATTCACACTGCCTTTCTAGTGTGAGATTGGACACTAGATTGTCATTGAAATGCCCAGAAGCAATTTTTTCTTTTTTAGCTAGAGACTAACTGTCATCAGCCCCACCTACACTGTCATTGGCCCCACAGCACAAATCAAAGCGGCAGCTGCTTCCTTTTTTCCACCTAAAGCATCGAAACTCAGAACAGCCAGCTCCTTGGAGGTAGGAAGTCCGGAACACCCAGGAAAGGGGCACAAGCTCCTCATTTGCAGTAAATAAGTGTGAACACAGGGATGCTACTTAAAAGGTTGACTAACAATGGCTCAGTGGTTTTCTTCTTCTTTCATCTGGGCAAATCACACAGACCCCTGAGCCTCTCATTCCACTCCCATTCCTAGAAAAAAGTATATTTGAAAAATTCTCAGTTTTTACTGTCATTATGCTCCTCACTCCCTTACAATATATGGGAGAAAAGCTTTCTCCTTAACCCTCTACTAAGAACTAAAATTAAGGGGATCCTATAAACAAGTCAGGTGGCCAACATGATGATGGAAAGTTCAGCCAAGTATAACTGGGTTATTCTTTCTACCTGAGAGACTTCTCAGGTAGAAAGAACTTCTTTGTTAGGCAAATGCTAGCATGAATAATTTAGTGTTCTTCATCAGACAAAAGACCTTCAATCTCAACTCTGTCTCCCCCAATTGCCATCCAGAAGGATTTGGCAACCTTTTCTGCTTGCAACTTTGCTCGTGAGGAAGCATCACAGCCTTGTCTTTCATTTCCTTTAACTTTGAAAACAGCCTTTCAAAATTCTCCAAATCTCCTCCGCCCATAGTAACACTGACTAATTCTTGAATATCCAGATCTAACATGAAATCCACAATGCCATCAACCTGAGCGTCTGCTGTGTTAGCTGCACCACCCCAATGGTCCAAGAGGGATTCTGTCCTATCTGCTGCTGGCAGACAGGGCTGCTCCTGGGGGAAATACGCCTCTGGGCGGCAGGTGTCTGCTGGCCCAATGCTATGGTTTGCTCCAGCCAAGGGGCTGAGAAGTCTAAAGCCTTGGTTCCTCTCATCCTTCATTAATACATTGAGCCAGACATCAGCATTCAGGGCTTGAACAATTTGCTTTACTCCTGTAGATTCTGAGAAGTCATCACCTTCCTCAGGCAACTCTTCCAGACTAAGTTTTACCAGTTCAAAGCCATGTTTTATACAGCATTCTTGAGCTTTTTGTCGGTTTACACCATTCTCAGACACCCTATTGCAGACCAAGGTCATGGCTTCAGGTAACCATGCTTCTGCCAGTGGAAGCCATGAGGAGACACTATCAAGACCAGATTTTTGTGGGCTGTCAAAGTAAACCACAAATGCTTGGACAGATTCTGCAATCTCTGCAGTGACTAGAAACTTGTTTGGCACTATGCATAGATTGATGTCCACTGAATAGGACTTATTATCAATGGTCCAAGGATAAAATCTCACAGCATCATTGGCAGTTGCTTTCACAAGATCTCCTGTTCCAAGGATATGTTGCACCAGCCTGTCTCCGTGAAGGTGGAGGAGCAGCTGGTGATCTGCGGCGCAAGGAACTCTCGCAGCCGCAGCTGCGTTGGTCAGCCGGTTCCGTCAGGCAGTATCATGATTTTTTAATGGCTTGTTTATTTGAATCAGAATCCAAATGTACACTCTCTGTTTGGATCGCTATACACTCTCCCTTTATTTCATTTTTATATATACATATATAATATCATATCTATAAATATATCATTTATATATTTTTTTTCCTGACAAATTATTTGTTGGTTATTTGTCAAAGGGAGCAGTCGAGTTCCCTAAAACCTGGATTTTTGATGATTGCATCATCATGTTGTTGGTGGCGAAATGTTTAACATATTTCTCTACCCTCTGAATTTTGTGTAAAAAGGGAGTTTAATGTAGAGGCTTGATCAGGTTTTTTGTTTGTTTCTGGTAAGACTACTTCATAGTAGTGCTATTGTTTACTTCCACCAGTTTCTTAGTGTCTGGCTGCAACCCTTTCCTGTGATGTTGGTAGCTGTTGATGATTGAGATCTATATCCATTATAACATCCAGGGTGGCAAAATACTTCTCTTTAACCTTCCCCCTCCATTTATTAACTCAATGTTTCTAAAAAAGAAACACTCCTACAATCTGCAGTTGGATTCTCTGTGATACAGTTTATATAGTAAAGGCAACATAAATGCTGTATTTCATATATATATATATATATATATATATATATATATATATATATTATATTGCATTCATCTCATTTTTCCCCCTCTGCCCTCACCTTTCCCACCCTCCTTATGCCCCCCTACAGTCAATCCCACATGTTGTTTGTGTCCATGGGTCATCCATGCTAGTTCCTTAACTAAACTGTTCCCCTTCCTTGCCTCCTCCTCCCCCTCTCCCATCCCCTCCCCTCTACACACTGAAAGTGTGTTTCCTGTATTGTGTCTCTGGTTCTGTTTTGTTTGTTTGTTTTTGTTTGTTCATTAGTCTCTTGTATTAAGTGAGAACATGTAGTATTTAATTTTTTGCTGCCTGGCTTATCTTACTAGCATGATACTCTCCAGTTTCATCCATGCTATCATAAATGGTAGGCGTTCTCTCTTTCTTTCTGCTGTATAGAACTCCATTGTGTAAATGTACCAAAGTTTTTTGATCCATTCATCCACTGAAGGGCACTTAGGTTATTTCCAGCCCTTGGCTATTAGAAAGAGCACTGCTATGAATATAGGTGTACATAGGTTCTTCTGAATTTGTGCTTCAGGATTCTTTGGGTATAATCCTAGCAGTGGAATCACTGGGTCATAGGGCAGTTCTATTTTGATTTTTTTGAGGAAATTCCATACTGTCTTCCATAGTGGGTGCACCAGTCTGCATTCCCACCAGCAGTGCACCAGGGTTCCCTTTTCTCCACATCCTCGCCAGCATTTGTTGTTTGTTGATTTGTTGATGATGGCCATTCTGACAGGTATGAGGTAGTATCTCATTGTGGTTTTAATTTGCATCTTTCTGATGGCTAGTGATGTTGAGCATTCTTTCATGTGCCGATGGGCCCTTTGTATTTCTTCCTTAGAGAAGTGTCTGTTTAGGTCCTTTGCCCATTTGTTGATTGGGTTGTTTGTCTCCCTGGTGTTGAGTTGTATTAGCTCTTTATATATTTTGGAGATCAAACCCTTATCTGATGTGTCATTGGCAAATATGTTTTCCCATATGGTTGGTTCCCTTTTTATTTTCTCGATGTTTTCTTTAGTTGAGCAGAAGCCTTTTAGTTTGATGTAGTTCCATTTGTTTATTTGTTCTTTTATTTCCCTTGCCTTGGAAGATATTTCAGTGAAAATTGAGCTGTGTGTGGGATATCTGCAATTTTTTTGCCTACGTTTTCCTCTAGGGCTTTTATGGTGGCACTGCTTATGTTTGAGCCTTTTATTCAGCTTGAGTTTATTCTTGTGTATGGTGTAAGTTCATGGTCTAGTTTCATTCTCCCAACACCACTTGTTGAAAAGACTGTTTTTACTCCATTTTATGTTCCTTCCCCCTTTGTTGAATATTAGTTGCCCATAGAGCCCTGGGTTTATTTTTGGGCTTTCTATTCTGTTCCACTGATCTTTGTCTGTTCTTGTGCCAGTACCAGACTGTTTTGGTTACTATGGCTTTGTAATATAGCTTGA
The DNA here is from genome assembly GCA_004026585.1 of Noctilio leporinus. Lineage (NCBI taxonomy): Eukaryota > Metazoa > Chordata > Mammalia > Chiroptera > Noctilionidae > Noctilio > Noctilio leporinus. The sequence goes on along the minus strand of PVIW01013691.1, from coordinate 21,128 downwards.
TGTCTGGTATTGTGATTCCTCCTACTTCCTTCTTTCTCAGGATTGCTGTAGCTATTTGGGGTCTTTTTTGACTCCATATGAATATTTTAAGTGTTTGTTCTAATTCTGTGAAATAAGATGTTGGTATTTTAATAAGGATTGCATTGAATCTGTAGATGGCTTTGGGTAGTATGGACATTTTTTTTTTTTTTTTTAAGGTTTTATTTCATTATTTTTAGAAAGAGGGGAAGGGAGAGAGGCAGAGAGGGAGAGAGACATCAATGTATGGTTGCTTTTCACCTGCCTCCAGCCAAAGATCTGACTGGAGACCTGGCTTGCAACCTGGTTATGTGCCCTGGCTGGGGAATGGAACCTGCAACCTTTGGGTTCGCAGGCCGGCACCTTACCCACTGTGCTACCAGCCAGGGCCTGGACATTTTAATGATGTTAATTCTTCCCAACCATGAACATGGTATGTGCTTCCATAGTTTTCTGAGTATAAGTCCTTTACTTCATTGGTTAAGTTTATTCCTAAGTACTTTATTTTTCTTGTTGCTATGGTAAATGGGATTTGTTTTCTAGTTTCTATCTCTGATGTTTCATTATTGGTATTTAAAATGCCTTCGATTTCTGGATATTGACTTTGTATCCAAATGCTGGATTTCTTACCTTTATTTATCAAGTTTCAAAATAATGAGATGGTTTCTAGCATCCTCCCACAGAAACCTGTTAGGGCCTGGGGGTGGGGGTGTACTGTAAATGCATGCATTTAATTATTCGATGTGTTTCAATCTACTGCAGTTATCCTCACTGGTGCTTAAGTTATCCACCACTGGTCAATGGAAGCCCCTTCCAGTTGGTTACTGAATCCTTTTGATGAATAATTCTCATTATCTGGTATGACAAGATGTTCAGGTTTCTCTTGTATATTTCCTGCCTAGACCTGCAATCAGTCATTTCCCCTAGAACCCTGGTTTCTCTGAGTGGAATAAGAATTAAAGTTGTCATATAGCCTATGAGGTCACAGAATCCAAGAGCCAGGAGGTAGGTGTTGAAGATGCCACCTCAGTGAACACAGCTGCACTGGAGTCCTCTAGAACTCAGAATCTGACCGGGAGCCATTCACACCCAGTTCACACCCGCCTCCGCTCAAGCTGTTGTTCTAAGAAAAGGATGCTATTATCTCCCAAGCAGACAGTGTGGGCACAAGCTGATGGCTTTGTTTCATTCAATCCAAGTAAGTAAAATAAAATAAAAAAAAATGGAGTCCATGAAAAAATGATACTAAGAGAATGGAAAATCCCTTCCTCCCTAAGGAACATGAGGAAGGAACAAATTCCTGAAAATGCAAACAACTGCAAGATACAGAAAAGTGTTGGGGAGATTGTGTAGCATCTTTAATAGGATGTAGGAAGAAGTGTCTTTCAAAATCCTGAGCAGACAGCTATAGGATGAAAACAAATTGAGAAGAAAAAAACAAATACATAGAAAGGTAGATGGGTGAGATGAAGAATTCTAAAAGAAAATTAAAATCATAAGAGCAAAAATGTGATCAGACTATATGAGGGGTACCCCCTCAAATGGAATTTATTTGTAAAAAATTGTGTATTTATTCTTACATGTGTTAACTTTAGTCACCTTCAAATTACTCTCCATTTGATGCAATATACATATGGAGACTTTTTTCCCACTGCTCAAAACAGTTTTTGAACTTGTCCATTTTGATGCCTTTTTGGTACTTCTGCCATTTTTTGTTTCACCTCTTCCACATCTGCAAAACATTACCCTTTGAGGACATTTTCATCTGGGGAAACAAAAAATGTCTCTTGGGACAATATCAGGTGAATAGGGAGTCTGGGGCACAAGGGTCATGCTGTTTTGGTCAAAAACTGCTGAACACTCTGTGTGGTGTGGGTAGGTGTACTTGTAAATCACCTGTCATGAAATGGGCTGTGTTCAAAGAGTCTTAAAAAAAATTCACTGAAGCCGAATGCAGCCTCTTACAACAAAGCCAGCCGGTACTGACACAGATGAGTTTCTAGAACACTCACGTAGTGGGGGAAGCCTGTGCTCTAAGGAGCCCATCCTCCAGAAGAGTTTTTTGGGGGGTTCCCCTCTTATTATCAGTATCTGTTTTACATAAAAGAAAATTCATGGTCATAGACAAGTGGCTGAATAATATGTGAAAAATTCCCGTTTGTAGCTCTAAACTCTTAGTAGTTTTATGAATTTGCTTCTCATCCTTTTTAAATGCAATCATGAGTCTGTGTGTGTGTGTGTGTGTGTGTAATAAATATCATGTAAATCATGTTATGCCTATTGTGCTACACCTTGCTGGTTATTTTTATCTTATGATACTATATATTATAAAATATATATATGTGTTTATATATAATATAAATGGAGAGATAATGAGAGGAAGGAGTTCCTTAGTATTTCATAGGATCAAGACATCATAATTTATTTAATCATTTCCCCTACTGATACATATTCATTCTGTAAAGTGTGTTTATTCCCCAGAGTTCCATTCTTGCTTGCCCACTACTTTTCTCACTCCCACCCACTCTACCTGGCTCATCTCTCCTCTGCTCTCATGCTACCTCCTATTCAATGGTGCTTACCCAATACCTTTGTTAAATTTAGATAAGAGGGCCCTTCCTTAAACTGTGTATCCTTATGTATGCAGACACCCAATGTAAATTAATTGAGGACCATGGGCACTTTGTTGTCCAGGATCTAGCAGTCAGCATAGGCACAGTGTGACCATCCACGCTGCTAATTAACCCAGCTCAGGTTCCAGGCAAACACGTCTCTACATCGCTTGCTCTATGTCCCCAAAACAAAAGGCAGCTGCCTCCAAATTTGTGTGCTGCAACATTGGAGATGGCTGCTGCTTCTGAGTTTGGAGAGGATTTGGGCAGGGTAAGTGTTTAGACAATCAACTTGTCCAATCCTTCCTCTTGGACTTCTGAGTGTAATTGATTATTGCGTAACAAAGTATTTCTCAGTAGTGCTAAACATCCACGTCTTGCTTCTCTTTATGTCCTAAATTGTGATCCTCCTGGTAGTTATACTAGTTGCACAGAATGTCAGAGAAACATTTCACAATGGGAAACAAAACTACTGTTATATGTTATATTGTTTAATACATCGCATTATTTGTGTACATGTAGGTCTACGTATAACACATGGGAAGCTGTGTCAGTGCTTGACATTGGCCGCCTGATGGACTGCGGTAACTTGTTTGCAAAGACAGCTGTCGGTAAGTCTCCCTATTCCTGCCCACTCGTGCCATCCTCTCCCCTCGGGAAGTGGGGTCTGTCTCAACTCATTCTGATCCCTGCTTGTCTTTGATCCCCACCACGTGAGGCCTCTTCTCTGACACCCGTTGACTCTGTCATATACTATTTCCCGACTCAATGGGGATATTTCTAAGGACATCTATGCCATCTATCAGTTTTCCTTTGGAGTCAAGCACCCAGCAAGGCTAACTAAATTTGTTTGTTTGTTTGTTTTGGTAATGGAACTAGGAGTTTGGCATCAGTCTCAAGGGTTTTTGGTATTAATAAACTGAATTTTGAGGGAATCCAAGAGCTAGAAGATCCAGACCCTAGCTTCTTCAAGTTATTGTGTTTCATTAAACAAATAAACAAGAGACAACACGGTTTAGCAGGGGAGAGTTTGGATTCTGAAGCCAGGCTGCCTGGAGTAGAACCCTGGCTCTACCACACATTAACTGCTGTGTGACCTTGAGCAGGTTACTTTATTTCTCTCTGCCTCAGTTTTCTCATCTGTAAAATAAGGTTAATGCCATTGCTTACCTTAGAGGGTTATTAAGAAAAACACATGAATTGACATTTGTATAGCACTTAGCTCAGTGCCTAACACATTAATAAATTAATATATTTTTTAAAAAGTGGAATCTGGCCCTGGCTGATGGCTCAGTGGATTGGCACCAGCCTGCAAACCCAAAGGTCACTGATTCAATTCCCAGCCAGGGCACATACCCAGGTTGCAAGCCAGGTCTCCAGCCAGGTCCTTAGCTGGAGGCAGGTGAAAGGCAACCATGCATGGATGTTTCTCTCCCTTTCTTCTTCCCTCTCTGCCCTTCTTTCTAAAAATAATGAATAAAATCTTAAAAAAAAAAAAAAAAAAGTGGAGTCCTTCACCTGAATTTGGGATGACCTCTGACTTGCTTTCACTCATTAAATGTGGCGGGAGTGACTGCCAATCCAGTGCCTTAGGTGTCAGGCCTGGCAGCTCCTGCTTCCTGCTGGGATCCAGCCACCATCGTTCAGACTGCTGAATGAGAGAAACCATATGGAGACAGAGGTCCCAGCCTCTAAGCCATCCCCTCAAAGGCCCAAGACATGTGAAGGAGGTCATCTTAGACCCTCCCCCTAAAGCAGGGCCACCACATGGCTGCAGTCTCATGAATGAGCCTAGGAGAGACCAGTAGAACCAGCTATTCAACCCACAGACTAGTGAGAAATAAGAGATTATTAAGTTAAGCCACTAAGTTTTGACGTGATTTTTGATGTAGCAAAAAAATCACTAAAACATAAATGTTGCTAGAGTTTGTTGTTGTTGTTGTTGTTTTAAGTAATCTGAGAGAGAGAAAGGGAGAGAGAGAAAGATCGTTTTGTTATTCCACCCATTCAAGCATTCACTGGTTGACTCTTGTACATGCCCTGACCAAGAGCTGAACAAACCTGCAACCTCGGAGCATCGAGAAGATCCTCTAACCAACTAAGCCCTTTGGCCAGGGTGCTAATGGGTTTATCTTTATGAAAATAGTGAATAAGATTTAAGTTCTCAAAAATTAAAACTTTGTTTTTTAAACAAAAAATTTTGTAGAGCATTTCTTTGGTTTTTAAAGATTTTATTTATTCTTAGAGAAAGGGGAAGGGAGAGAGAAAGAGAGGGAGAGAAACATCAATGTGTGGTTGCCTCTCACATTATCCCAACTGAGGACCCGACCCTCAACCCAGGCATGTGCCCTGACTGGGAATAAAGCCAGTGACCTTTCAGTTTGTGGGCCGGCGTTCGATCCACTGAGCCACACCAGCCACGGCTAATTTATAAGTTTTTTGATTTTAGAGAGAGAAACATCAATGTGAGAGACAAACATTGACTGCTTGCCTCCCATATGCACACCCACTGGGGACAGAACCCTTGACCTTTTGGTGTATGGGACAACTCCAACTAATTGAGCCACACTGTCCAGGGCTGATTTATATCTTTTAAATATTTAGGGCCTTGGTATGTGGTTATTTGTACTCTTGCCCCAGGCCCTGTAAATGTTAGGGGCAGGTTTGTCTCTGTCATAACCTTTTTTTTTTTAACCATCTGAGGCATCTATTTATTTACATACTAGATAGCTCCACCTATTTGCTTACAAGAATCAGCTTGTCCAAAATTAAATTCATTATCTTTTTCTACCTCCTTCCTCCTCTGGTGATTTCTCTATGACTCTCCCAAGCTAGAAACCTAGAAATTATCCTCCAGTTCTTCACCCATCTACTCTCCCTTAACTTTCTAAATAGCTCTCTAACCTGCTCTCCTCTCTCATTTTCACCATACATGTTCAGGTTTGGACCTTGAGAGGTGGTACCCCCTGAAGCGGTGTGTCTCAAATGTCAGCGTGCTTCAGTTACCTGGAAGGCAGGGCATGTTACAACACAAATGTGTGGGTTCCTCCCCAGAGGTGCTGATTCATTGGCTCTGGGGTTGGACCTGATAATCTGCATTTCTAACAGGTTCCCAGGTGATGATGGCACTGCTGGCCCAGGACTGCACTTTGGAACCTACCAGCACAGAAGTTGAATTCAAATTTTACTCCTCTTAGTTGCCATGTGACCTTTGGCAAGTTTCTTAGTTTTCCATCGGGTTTCCTGGTCTATGTAATTGAGAGCTTAATTCATTGAGCTTATACAGGTAAAGCACTTAATAAGCCTGGACAAGTAAGGGCTTAATAAATGGTAGTTACTGAGTCCTTCGTCATCTTTCTCCTGGGTTTATAAAACCACCTGACTGATTTGTCTCTCTGACCATGATCTCTTTTTTTCCTGCTCACCCAATAACATTTGAGGACATTCAAATTGCCTCCAGTTTTTAAAAACCCACAGTTTGGCTTTGACTCCATTCCTTCTTCTAGCCATATTATCTCAATCCTTTCCTTCATATCTAAGTATTTTGAAAGAATCGTCTAGAGTTGCTGTCTCTATTTTTCCTGTTATAACTCACTCTGTAGTCCATCATAGCCTGGCCTTTGCTTCCTTGGCCTCCTAAGCCAGCTCTCTCTGAAATAACAAATGGCTTCCCCTCATGACCAACCAAACCTCCTGGACATTTAACGCTGCTGACACATCTTCTGTAGTAGGTAGTTCTGAAAATGGATCCTGGGGATTGACACTTCCTGGTATTCACTCCCTTTTGCAATCTCCTCCCCTTCTTTGTGGGCTGAGCCTGGTAACCTTCTAATGAACAATATAAGACACAAGTGAGTTGACATGACACAGTTAACCCAAGCTTAAGTTATAACATACTGGTTTGCACTCTTTTTCTGAGTCTTCTTGCATGTTTGCTCTGTTAAGCAAGCTAGCATGCTGTGAGGTGCCCTGTGGGGAGATCCAGATGAGGATCTGAAGCTTTCTTCCCAATAGCCCCCTGAAAACTGACTCCTGCCAACTATTGAAACAGTTTGCCTACAGTTTGTAAGAGGGTAGCTTCCCAGTTAACACATCAGATGAGCTACGGCCCTGGCTAACACTTTAATTGCAGCCTTGTGAGATATTCTAAAAGAATATTTTAGAGGACCAAGCTGAGCATTGCACGAATTCCTGGCCCACAGAAAGAGTAAGATGAGAAATGTGCTTTGTTTTAAGCTATTAAGATTTGGGGTAATCGTTACACAGCATAGATAACTAGTAGATCTTCCTTCCTAAAATGAATTTTCCATGGATTTCCACAGCTCCTGGTTTTTCCTAATTCCCTGTCTCCTTCTTTCTCTCTTTCATGGGCTCTTCTGATGTTGCTGCCTCTCACCTCCCACTGTTTCTGAGATTCTTCTTTTCTTTCTTACCAGCATCACCACCCATTCAAATGCTATCCATAATCCTGTGACCCTCAACTTTGTATCTTCAGCTCTGTTGAGAGCCAGGCCCATATATTGAACTGCCTAAACGTCAGTCCCACCTGAATGTTGGTCTCACAGACATTTTGACTCAGCAAGTCCAAAACGGAACTTATTATTTCCCACCAAATCCAGCACCTTCTTGTGTTTTCTGCCTCAGGGAGCCACCAGGCACCCTGTTGCTCAAACCAGAGATCTGAGAGTCACCTTTCATTTCTTTATTCAACAGATATTTATGGAGCACCTACAGTATGCCAAGAGTGCTCTAGGCTCAGGGAGAGTTTATATTCTTGAGAAGAGAGAGACAAGAGAATAAATAAATTATATAGCATGAGATCTATCTATTTCTCTCTCTATATTTATATATCTACATCCATTAGATGGGTATCATTAATGGATGATTAATGGTATTAAATGGTACATTTAATACCATTAAATGTACCTGAACATTAAATGGTATCAGGGAAACATCGAGTAGGCAGAGCAATGAATATCATGGAAGGTGAACTGTGGTGGAGTTGCTGTTGTCAGCACAAACTTCACAGGAAGGAGACACTTGAAGGAAGCAAGGACTACGCTATATGAACACTAGGAAAAGAGCATTTTAGGAAGTGGGGGCAGTGAGTTCAAATGCCTTGACCAGGAACTTAATTGAGAGTTTGAGGAACAGCAAGCTGGCCAGTGTGGCTGGAACAGAGAGCCATGGGGAGATTATTAGAGATGAGGTCAGTGAGGTGAATGAGCCTGAATCAGGAACAATCTTACAGGCCATTGTAAGAATGTGTCAGGCCAATAGTATCCCTCATCCGTTCACTCACCTACCACTTACTCAACAGCCACCATGTCCTAGGCATTGTTCCTCTTCCCAGTGCTTGGGACACAGCAGTAAAAAGATAATTTGTTTGGAGCTTACATTTCTCCCTTGTTTTTATTGCTTTTTAAAAACTTGCTCTCTCTTAAGTTGTGTTATGACTTATTAGTTACTTGTTCCTTGGATCCTCTCTTCACCAACACGCAAGCCTTGTGAGATCAGGGCATTATCTCTTTTGTTTAGCAACTATATTCTCAGGGTCTAGAACAGTAGCTTTCATATAATACGTGTTCAACAAATTATAGTTGAATGAATGAACAAAGTATTGCAACAGGCTCCTAACTATGTATTTCCAGTGACTCTTATTAAACTTTTTTTTAATTTAATTTTATTATTGTTGTATTACATCAATCCCCTTTTTGCTCCCCTCTGTTCTCTTCCCCATTATTAAACGTTTTTGACATTCACCTAAAGGAAAAAAAAAATATTTTACATTGTGATCCAACAAAGACTCACACACAAGAATACATTAATGAATAAATATGTAATTAAAAATATTATGTAAGGCAGAAGCAAGGAAGGGGAACAGTTTAGACAAGAACCTAGTATAAAGGAACATGGACATGGACAACAGGTGGGACTGACTTTGGGGGGAGTGTGTGGGTGGGGAGGGGAACAGAGGGGAGCAAAAAGGGGATGGATGTAATGCAACAACAATAAAATTAAAAAAAAATATTATGTATGTTACTGCTGATTATGTGTAAAATTGCCTATTACTATTTATTTTACTCTATTATGTTTCATTAAAAAAAAAAAACCCTGCCAGTTACAACTTTAAATTTGACTTGAGAACCTACTAATGGGTCCCCACCAGAATGTGACGAACACTGTCCTAACACATCCTCCACAACCAGTGAGTCCTTCCTAGCTCAGAAGTCTTTTCATGTTACTTCTGGAATAAATCCTTTAGTGGCAATCTGTTAGTCTTAGTCAGTTTTTCCCAAACATCAGTTATTTATGACTGTTCATGTACTGACTATGATACAATATATTCATTTTTTGTCTGTAAATTGAATCACTTTTGTCACTCAGCCTCATTTTTAAAAAAAAGATTGTATTCATTTTTATTTTATTTATTTATTTATTAAAAAAAATTATTGTTGTATTACATCCATCCTCTTTTTGCTCCCCTTTGTCCCCCTCCCCACCTACCCATTCCCCCTTATTCATTATTTTTAAAGAGGGGAAGAAAGGGAGGAAGAAAGGGAGAGAAACATCATGTATGGTTGCCTTTCACCTGCCTCCAGCTGGGGACCTGGCTGGAGACCTGGCTTGCAACCTGGTTATGTGCCCTGGCTGGGAGACTGAACCCGACACTTGGGTTTGCAGGCTGGTGCTCAATCCACTGAGTCACACCAGCCAGGGCTTTGGCCTTATCTTAAGCAATAGTTTCAGGAAAGTAATATGTTAGATGCATAAATTATATATTTATCTAGTGCACATTAAACCCATTTACTACCTGAATAAAAAATATCACCCAGACACCCTTTGGGCAAACCTGCTCAACTTAGCCCAGGAGGTGCTCTGAAGCTTGCTGGTACTTCCTACTGCAGTTTCTCTCTCTCTATTTTTTTCCATCACTTCCTGCATTCATTCTTTCTGAATGAATGGCAGGTCCCTGAATGCACTGAGCTCTTTTTGGCTCCACGACTGTACTGCCATCTCCTTCTGCCCAGAGCTGCATCAGAACCCCCACTCATACCCTTTCAGGCCTCAGCTTAAATGTCACCTTGGGAAAGCTGTCCTGGCCATGGGGCTTGGTGCTTCCCCAGGATCCCATGCTTGGCCCTGTCTTGGAGTGTGTCCCACTGAAGTGAAGCAGCTTCTTCACCACGTTTAAGTTAAACTGAAGATCAGTTTAACTTAAAGGAAGGGAGGGAGAGTATTTTATTTACCATAGTATTCCTAGTATTAGTATAGTACCAGAAATTTAATAATGATTTGGTTGATGAACAAAAAGACAAATCATGGATTTTTCAAGGAAATGAATATTGCTAAGATTCAGCACATTGTTTGAAACATACTAGGCATTCAAAAATTATTGTCGAGGATAGATGTAATACAACAACAATAAAATTTTTAAAAATCATAAAAAAAAAATTATTGTCGAGTGAGTGAAAGAAATGAGGACTGATCCTCAACCTAACGATGTTACTTTAAAAAAACTATTTGACTTCATTTGATGGTGGAGGAGTAAGTTGAAGCTACCCTAACCTCCTCCCAGGACCAGTCTGGAATTACAACTTAATTGTAGAGAAATCATCCTGAAAAAATAACGGAACACTATCTGGACAGAAGCCTTATAACCAAGGATGGACAGAAGAAACCACTTCATCACAATGTTACTGGCCCAGCAGAGGAAGCCACAAGCTGTGGATCACCGGTAGCTCCAAATAGGTTGCCCAAGACCAGTCACCAGCAGCCTCTGACAAAGACCAGCACTAGAACCCTTGAAGATATACTTAATTCCTGGAAACAAATACAAAGAAGCAATCAAAATGGGGTGACAAAGAAGCAGGCCCCAAATAAAGGAACAGGAGAGTTCTCAAGAAGAACTAGATGGAATAGGGGCAAGCAATTTATCAAATAGAGTGTAGCATAATGATTACAAGGATACTGAACAGCATGAAAGAAGACCCAGAAACAATAAATAAGACCAGTCAGAAATGAAGAATGTAATTATCTGAAATTATTAATACACTGAAAGGAAAAAACAGTAGGTTAGATGAAGCAGAGGATTGAATCAGTGATTTGCAATACAAGGTAGAAAAACACCCTAGCAGATCAGCCAAAAGAAAAATTAATTTTAAAAAATGAGATCTTAAGAAACATTTTGAACAACATGAAGCGTAACAACATCCACCTCATGGGAATACCAGAAAGAGAAAAGAGCAAGCAAGGGACTGAGAACCTCTTTGAAGAAATAATGGCCAAAATCATCCTTAATCTGGTGAAGGAAAAAGACACACATGTCAAGGAACCTCCAAGAGTCCCAAACAAGTTGCACCTAGCAAAACCATCATTTAAAATGGAAGGAGAAATCAGGCCTAAACTGAGACACATCATAATTAAAATGGCAAAGTGTAAAGATAAGGAGAGAATCCTAAAAGCCACAAGAGAAAAGCAGGTAGTTACGTACAAGGGAGCACAAATTAGACTAGTATCTTATTTCTCAACAGAAATATTTCAGGCCAGAAGGGAGTGGCATAAAACATTCAAAATATGAAAAGCAAGGACCTACAATCAAGGCTACTTTACCCAGCAAGGCTATCATTTAAAATTGGAGAAATACGGAGCTTCCCAGACAAGAAAAAGCTAAAGGAGTTTAACACCAAACCAGTACTGCAACAAATGTTAAAGGACTTGCTTTAAGAAATAGAGAAAGAAAAAATAAATAGAGGAAAATATTCTAACAATAAAATGGCACTAAATACATATCTATCAATAATTACCTTAAATGTAAATGGCTTAAAGACTCCAACCAAAAGACACAGGGTAGCTGAATGGATAGGATAAGAAAGCAAGACCCATATATATGCTGCCCCCAAGAGACCCACTTCAGATTGAAAGATACACACAGACTAAAAGTCAAGGGATGGAAAAAGATATTTTATGTAAATGTAATATTTAACAAGAAGATATAACCCTAGTAAACATTTATGTACCCAACATAGGAGCACTTAAATATATGAAGGCAAATCTTATGGACATAAAGGGAAAAAGAGAAATACAGTCCTAGTTAGGGACTTTAACACCCCATTGACTTCAATGGATAGATCTTCCAGACAGAAAAATCAACAAGACAGTGGCCCTAAATGACATAATAGATCAAATGGATTTAATTGCTATATTCAGAGCATTTCATCCCAAAGTAGCAGAATATACATACTTTTCAAGTGGAACATTTTTTAGGATAGATCACATGTTAGGACACAAATCAAGTCTGAATAAATTTAAGATTGAAGGCATGTCAAGCATCTTCTCTGACCACAATGCTATGAAACTAGAAATCAATCACAAGAACACTGAAAAACACACAAAGACATGGAAGCTAAATAACATGTTATTAAACAATGAATGGGTCAACGATGAGGTCAAGAAAGATACCTTGAAACAAATGAAAATGAGGATATGACAATCCAAAATCTATGGGACACTGGGAATTCATAGCATTACAGGCCTATCTCAAAACTCAAGAGAAAGCTGAAATAAACAATCTAACTTCACACTTAAAGGAACTTGAAAAAGAACAACAAACAAAACCCAAAGTGAGTAAAAGGAAGGAAATAATAAAGATCAGAGCAGAAATAAGTGAAATACAGTCTAGAAAAACAAAAGATACAAAAGATCAATGAATGTAAGAGCTGGTTCCTTGAAAAAATAAACAAGATTGACAAACCTTTAACAAAACTCATCCAGAAAAAGAGAGAGGACCCAAATAAATAAAATCAGAAATGAAAGAGGAGAAATAAAAACTGACATCCCAAAAACACAAAAGATTGTGAGAAAATATTATAAATAGCTATATACCAACAAACTGGACAACCTGGACAAAATGGATAAATTCTTAAAACACACAATCTTCCAAAATTAAATCAGGGAGAATCAGAGAATCTTAATAAACAGGTTACACCTACTGAAATGGAAGCAGTGATCAAATACTCTCAACAAACCAAAGCCCTGGACTGGATGGCTTCCCAGGTGAATTTTGTCAAACATTCTGAGAACTAACACTTCTCTTGTTAAAACTATTTCAAAAAATTAAAGAGGAGGGAAGGCTCCCAAGCTCATTTTATGAGGCCAGCATTATCATAATTCCAAAATCAGATAAAGGCACTGCAAAGAAAGAAAATTATAAGCCAATATTCCTGATGAACAAAGTTGGAAATCAGTTGCATTGCTGCTAAAATAATCAACAAAACATTAGCAAACTGAACACAGCAATGCATCAAAAAGATTGTATACTGTGATCAAGTGGGATTTATTCCAGGAATGCAAGGTTGGTACATTTGCAAATCAATAAATGTGATTCACTTTGTAAACAAAATGGATGATAAAAATCACATATCAATAGATGCAGAAAAAGTGTTTGATAAAATCCAGCACCCATTTATGATAAAAACTGACAGCAAAGTGGGAATAGAGGAAACATACCTAAACATAATAAAGGCCATATATCACAAACCCACTGCCAGCATCATACTCAATGGGCAAAAACTAAGTGTTCCCCTTAAGATTAGGAACAGGGATGTCTGCTTTCACTTCTCTTATTTAACATAGTACTGGAGTCTGAGCCACAGCAATCAGACAGGAAGAAGAAATAAGAAGCATCTAAGTTGTAAAGGACAAAATAAAACTGTCATTATTTGCAGATGACATGATACTGTACATAGAGAACTCCAAAGATTTCACTAAGAAACTACTAGAGCTGATAAATGAATTTGGCAAAGTAGTAGGATACAAAATTAACATCCAGAAATCAGTTGCATTTTTACATGCCAATAATGAACTGACAGGGAAATTAAGAAAACAATCCTATTCACAATTGCTTCAAAAACAAAACACCTAGAAATAAAACTAACCAAGAATGTAAAAGATGTGTACTTGGGAAATTATAAGACAGTAAGGAAAGAAATTGAAGATGATACAAATAAGTGGGAGCACATACTGTGTTCATGGATTGGAAGAATTAACATCTTTAAAATGTCCATACTATGCGAAGCAATCTATAGATTCAATACAATTTCTATTAAGATTCCAATGTAATACAATTTCTATTAAGATTCCAATGACGTATTTTACAGAACTAGAACAAATATTTCAGAAATTTATATAGAATCACAAAAAGCCTTGCATAGCAATAGTGATCCTGAGAAAGAAGAACAAAGTTGGAGCAATCACACTACCTAATATCAAACTATATTATATGGCCATAGTAATCAAAACATCCTGGTACTGGCATAAAACAGACACATGGATCAATGGAACAGAATTGATAGCTCAGAAATAAATCCACACCTTTATAGTTAATTAATATTTGGCAGAGGAAGCAAGCACATTCAATGGGCTAAAGATAGTTTATTCAATAAACGGTGTTGGGAAAATTGGGCCTATAGGTGCAGAAAAATTCCCAAGAATAAATTCAAAATTGAGTGAAATAAGCCAGGCAGTGAAACACAAATGCCATATGACCTCACCTGTAAGTGGAAGTTAATAAACAAACAAATGAGCAAAGTAGAACCAGAGATATGGAAATAAGGAACAAACTGACAGTGACCAGAAGGGAGAAGGGAGAAGGAATAATGGGGGAAAGAAGAAGAGTCTAGTCAAGAAGCAAATATAAGTGACCCATGGACATGAACAACAGGGTGGGGATTGACTGTAGGAGTGAAGAGGGGAGAGCAACAGGGAGAAACTGGGACAGCTATAATTAAAAAGAAAACCTTAAAGGTTAGACCCCAAACCATAAAAATTGTAGAAGAAAACATAGGCAAAGCCCTGGCTGGTGTGGCTCAGTGGATTAAGCCCTGGCCTATGAACCACAGGGTTGCTGGTTCAATTTCCAGTCAGGGCACATGCCTGGGATGCAGGTCAGGTCCCCAGCTTGGGGCATGTGAGAGGCAATCACACATTGATGTTTCTCTCCCTCTCTATCTCTCTCCCTTCTCCTATTTCTATAAATAAATAAATAAAATCTTTTTAAAAATCAAAAGAAAACATAGGCAGCAAAACCTTGGACATGGCTTGTAGCAATTTTCTATTGGATAGATCTCCCCAGGCAAGGGAAACGAAAGAAAAAATAAACAAATGGGACTACATCAAACTAAAAAGTTCTTACATAGCAAAGAAAACCATTAACAAAATTAAAAACAACCCACAGAATGGGAGAACATAATTGCTGATACAACTGGTAAGGGGTTAAGATCCAAACTTTACACAGAACTTACAAAACTCAACACCAAACAAATAACCCGATTTAAAATGGGCAAAGGGGCTGAATTGACACTTCTCCAAAGAGAACATACAGATGACCAATAGAAATATGAAAAGATGCTCAACATCACTAATCATCAGAGAAATGCAGGTATCATCTCACACTTGTCAGAATGGCTCTCATCAATAAATCAACAAACAACTAGTGCTGGCCAGGATGTGGAAAAGGCAAACCCTTTTGCACTGTTGGTGGGAATGCAGACTGGTGCAGCCACTGTGGAAAGCAGTATGAAGTTACTTCAAAAATTAAAAATGGACCTGCCTTTTGATCCAGCAACCCCACTTGTAGGAATATATTAGAAGGAACTCAAAACTCTAATTTGAAAGCACATAAGCACCCTTATGTTCATTGAAGCATTATTTACAACCACCAAGATGTGGAAGCAGCCCAAGAGACCATCAATAGATGAGTAGATAAAACAACTAGGGGACAGCTACGCAATTGGAATATTACTTGGCCATAAAAAAGAAAATGTTACCATTTGCTACAGTATGGATGGACCTGAAGAACATTATGCTAAGTGAAATAAGCCAGTCAGAGAAAACACCAATATCATATGATTTCACTCATACGTAGAATCTAATGAACAAACTGAACTAACAAAGAAAATAGGAACATACTCATAGATGAACAACAGGATGATAGCTAAGAAGAGGAAGGTTAGGGGGTGGAGGGCTTGAGCAAAAAAGAAAAAGGACTCGTGGACAACAGCGTGGTGGTTACTGGGGGGACGGGGTATAAGGGTAGATGGTAATGGATAAAATACAATTAAAAACATTTTTTAAATTGAGAGATGGTCTCAAATTCTAATGTCTTTGCTTATTGTAACATTCTCTCCTCCCTGCCTAGTTTGAAGTCAGAAACGAAGTCAAAATGTCTATCTGTGGCCTAAGAGATTTTTGGTCCCCTGATAAACAAGCTTACCACAACAGAGCACAGGGTCCATAGGGAAAGCCACTGCAACAGTGGGGATGTGTGTCTGCACCGTTTTCTTTTGCTCAATGTAAAGTAGCTATAAAGTAAATACCAAATGCTCATATTAACATTTGTGTCAATACTTCATGCATGTTTTCAGTACCTTTAATGTTATTTTACTATATATCTATTTTTGATGCCCTTATTTCCCTTTGCTGAGATTCTATAATACAACCTATGTGGTTGTTAAGTCTGATAGTAATAATGTTTCTTACATTGTGTGCCATAAGGACATATGCTTAAGGTTTTACAGTAATTAAATTGAACTCAAAGGCTTTTATTTTTCTTTTCTCTATTGGCTCTACTATCCGACATCTTGGGGAATGTGGTATTTGGTATAAATGGAGTCTCCAAATAACTGGTGCTTAATATGGTAAGCACCAAAACACTAAAAAATGAAATATGGAAACTTTCCCAATATATTGCATACTTCACTGGCTTTTAAAACAAAATATCCTACATATTAACAGTCCCATGCTGACTTGGGGCTGTCCCTATGGACATCAGTGATTTAGATTTCCTTCTGTTCATGCCAGAGGTCTGAGCACTCATGCAGACTCCGATGATATGGGACCTGTGGCTAAGTGTGTGATAACTTTAGTTGTGACACTGAAATTTATTTTCTTGCAAACCAAACCAAGCCCCAAATCAGCTGATTTCTGAGCTTCCCCCTCTTCTTTTTGAGGGGGGGGGGAGGTAGATTATGTTTATTGGTTCTCTATCTGTATAATCAGAGCCTGGAAGACTTGTTCACAATTATAAAACAGATCCCTGCTTTTTTCATAATTGAAGAATGAAGCCTACGGAGCTGTATAACTTTTGGGGGCAAGTGTAAAATACTTGTTTTTATGAAATATGTATTAGTAAAAGAAAAAATAGCCTCTTCCCATCAGTTATTTACTCTATCACTAATACTATCTTTTTTTTTTTTTAGTATCACTTCTATAGATCACTTTCAGCGAATTTTCAGCTTGCATCTTCTCTTCAGCCTTTTGTTTACGTTTCTTTCATAAAGAATGGCGATTACTCTGCAGTCATTTGATGGTGTGTGTGTGCGTGTGTGTGTATGTGTTTGGAAAGGATTTGCTTCAAAGCTGAAACATTTTTTAATTATCAGGAGGTAAGTGCTTCTCTAAATATAAAAGTCCTGCATGTTTGATATTTGTATAGAACTTTGATGTACATTTAGAGGTATGAACAAGGTGGCAATATTGTTTTGGTAATCAGAATAATATGCTAGTTTATAAACTCCATCAGTGAGGCAACCTAAAGCATCCTTCTATACCTCTGTTTTCAAATACTATTATTCTGAAATTATTGCATGTTGGGGTCCCCCTGGGAAGGTGTTGGGGCATGGAGCTTTGTGCAGGCCAGGCCAAGTTGGTAAGACGTGATAAAGTTGGGAACATACAGGCCCAGATGCTCCAATGGGGGCTCCCGGGTATGAATTTGGCCTTGGGAATATTCCCTACAACCTTTGAAGTCTGTCCAGTGACCTAAACTTCCTTGATTTGTGTATTGTGCTGGCAGTAAATGTTAAACCTTAACCCACATGTAATCTCACCCTCCCTAAAATTCTATGGGCTACCTGGAGTTCTTGGAGTCACCTTGTCTAACAGGTCATAGCCTGAAGCAGATGGTTGCATTCCTTCTATTGTTATCTAAACTTAACTCCCTTTTTGAATACTCTGCTGTGGTAATGATTTGTGGTGTGTACTGCATCCCCAACCTTGTGTAATCAATAAAAACCTTTCAGGGTGGGCCATTGAGGTCTCTGTCTATCAGACACTGACTGGCTTTCTCTACCTAAGCACAAGCTGCCTGGGAAGAATTCATTTCATCCTCAGTACTGAGGGATCTCTGTGGGTCGGGGATCCTCCACAATTGCATTTTTTAAAGTCTGTCTCCTCCATTAGTCTAAGAGCTTCTTATGAGCTTAGATCACATCCTAGCCTTCTCTGAACCCGGAACTTGTGTTCTTATGTGGTTGCATAACATTCAGAAAAGTGTAAGATGGTTGTCTTTATGAAAAATTAATTAGTGAATGAAAACATAACATAGCCTCACCCCTAGCATTTCATTCTTGTGCTCTTCTTGCACATCTTTCACTTCTGTGTTCTCCTGAATCCCTCTCAACCATAGTTGTCTCATAGCTGGTGACCCCAGTGCAAGCCAGTACCTCCTTTACCTCTTCTGTTGAGCCTTGCATGTGGGCTTTTAGTATATGTTTACAATAAACACTGGTAGGTAGGAAAAGGGTCATTCTTAGGAAACTTAATTCCTTAATCTCCATAATTGGTTAGCAACAGAGTAATTTTAATATTCCCTGGTAAATCCAGAATTCTACCATGCTTTTAAACTTAAATTTTAAAAAGATAGGAAAAACAAGAAAGAAAAAAATTTATTACTGTATTATATCACAGTATCTGGCAATAAGAAAATGTATAAAAATATTTGAAAGCTCTAGAATGATAAAAAAATTCAATTTATAGTATGTTTTATGGAAACCCACAGCTTTAATATAGTTAAGTAGTTAACATCTTCATTCTGCTTAAACTTTGGAAGAGATAGAAACTTCATTCACTGGTATTCATTGAGTACAAAATAGCAAACATTTATAATTTAATCATCTTTATAAATGAAATTACTCAGGTAAACATTATGCTCAGAAATGATCTGAATAATGTTACATATTTTTTAAAAATGCAGCTTAATTGCTTAGTTTTTCCCTAGTTCTATCTACTTATCATATGCTTTTTATTCCCTATGCTAAACAACCCTTAAGATATTTTTCCACTTAAATCATTTTTTTTTTTTTAAAACTGGTATAGTTTGTCTTTTCCCTTGCTCAGTTGTGTCATTCCTATACACCAAGGTTGGGTGTTCAATCCCCAGTCAGGGTACATACAAGAAGCAACCAATGAATGCATGAATACGTGGAACAGCAAATTGGTGTTTCTCTCTCTCCCTGATCATTGTCAGTTTCCTGGTTTTGATATCTTAATAAAATTTATAAGGTGTTACCAATGAGGAAAGCTGGGTGAACAGTAAACAGGACTCAGTACTATTTTTGCAACTTCTTTTGTCTGTAATTATTTCAGAATAAAATATCTTTTAAAAAAAGGAAAGTAGAATGAATGCCTAAGGCTGGTATTTGGGGAGGTGAGCAAGAGGAGTATGGAGAGGCACATGGGGGCTAGGAAATATTTGTAGAAGTTTAACCTACAAAAGGCTTAAACTTGCTTCCCCCAACACTTCTGCTGTTACTACTGCTATAGTGCTCTTTCTTCAGCTCAAGGTTAGACCACTGTTTCTCTATTGTTTCTTAGTTCTGGTACTGAGCAGAGAACTAGATCTGTTCCTAATGGCAAACCAATCAACCTTAGCCCATTGGGTATAATCTCCAGGCCTTCAATCCTTTTCAGTTATTAGTTTTCCTGTTACCTAATAGTCAGTGTCTGCTGCTTTGCTGCCAGAGGTGCTTTTCATTTTAACATCTGAATTTGACGCCATTGCAGATACTAGAAGTTGCCAGAAGGCTGTCCTCCAGATAACTCTCTTGCTCTAGCTGGAATCAGTTTTGTTGCAATTAGCATTCAGAATATGCACTGTCATATTACTGAACAACATTTTTCTTAAAAATGGAGAGTTGATTGTGCAGCTGTGGCTTATCCTTGCTCTTCTTAGTTACCTGTGTCTAAATTAAGTGGAACCTCCGGAGGGGCTTCAGCTATTTCTAAACAGGCGTCAAAATTACTAAGGTTAGTGCCTGGGGCTACATTAACCTTGCAGACACTAATTCAGTGCCATCACTAGTGCATAATTCTGGAGTTTGGAATGTTGCCAAAAAGCACTATTCAAATGAACATTCAGTTGGCAAGGGGTAGGAAGGTGGGTGTGAACAAGGGAAGGACTCTAGAAACGGTTCCACAGATATTTTAACACCTTCGAAATAAATCTTGACTATTATGAAGAAACAGTAATGAAAGTGTTTCGTCCCACAGTAAACTGCTGATGCTCCTAATCACTAAAAAAATCACCGAACATCTTTTCTGCCACTTGGCCGACCTTGCGCTAGGGTGGGGACGTCAAGTACTTGTAAACCATCCAGCAGTATGCACAGGCACCTCAGGGTGCCCAGTGTTAGTTGAATGAAGGCACAATTACGGAGGTCACAATTTGGCTAAGGTCACTTGAAGGGTCTCCAAGGGACGAGACTTAATTGTGCAATTTCATCATTACATAGATCATTACCAAGTCTCTGCAAGAAAACGGAGAAGTTTTGGGTCCCAGGTGAAATGAGCGGAAAATACCATGTTAAGACCTAGGGCAATAAAGTCCATAGCCCCGCCGCTTGTTCTTTATGCTCACACCCTGCATCTCAGTTTGCAGACACTAACGGGGTTTGGTAGCTTTAAGGAAGCAAAGCTGCAGCTTCCGGAAAAGGTAGCCTTTGGGGTGGCAGAGGCTAACAACTGGAGGTGGCGTGGAAAGGGCTAGGTGAGACTGGAGAAACTTAAAAGCCTAGAGATTCTGGCAGATAACCTTTCACCTAGGTCGCCGCCCCTTCCTTTTGCCCGGGTCAGAAGCACAAACGACTCCGGAGTCCTCCACGTCTCAGCACGCTAGGCACTGATTAAGGCTGAAGGCGGATCTCCAAACAGCTCTTCATAGTTCCGATCTTTTTCAAACTACTATTCTCCTATGCCCAACCTGTAGCTCGGGACCCCGGCGACGGGCTGGTGACAGGGAAGCGCCGAAATCGAAGTTACGCCGGGTCTTTCCAGCTAGGTCCCAAGGCCAGGGTGGGTAGGCGCCGGGGAGCGCTTCCCCAGTGCGGGGCTTCCCATAAGGCACCGCGTCGGCAGTGGCGACAACTGCGGCGACGCTCTAGCTGCGGCATGTCTACGTCTCTACTGCTCTGGGAGGAGGAAGAGAAGGAGGAAGAGGAGGAGGAGGAGGAGGGGGAGGAAGAGGAGAAAGGCGCAGGGGTGGGAGCAGTTGCCGAAGCTGCTACAGCAAAAGTTCCCTCCCCTCCCCCATTCCCCTCTTCTCAAGGTCCCTAGAAAGGTTGGAGCTGCTGCTGTCTACAGTCGGTGACCGCGCGACTCGGCGCCCGCCCGCGGTAAAGCGTTCGGCCTGCAGGCCCGAGCCCGGGGGCGGAGGGGGGGGAG